>JAODAL010026879.1:0-55938 GCA_025379985.1 Phyllomedusa bahiana
ATAGGGGGTGGCCAAAAAAGGGGGGGGAAGCCTGAAAAAAAGGGGATGAGTTGGCCAAGGGGATGATCCGGCCATGGGGGGGGAGCCTGATTTTAAAATGGGGATTGGGGAAAACCTGTTAAAGAGGGGTGTAGCCTGATTCCATATGGGTGTTAGCCTGGGAAAGGAGGGTAAAGGGGTTTTGGATACAAGGGGATGGAGTCCCCGGACCTGGATACAGGTTGGGGGATTTAGCTTAAAACAAAGGGGGGGGGAGTGTTTGGATACAAAGATGGGAAGGCCCGGTTTTTTGGGGGGAGGAGCCAAAACAAAGGGATGGAGTGTAGCCTGAAAAATATGAGGGGATTGTCTTTAAGGGGATGGGGATTTTTCCGGGGTTGGGGGTTGATGTAGGCCATGGAAGGGGAGCGGGAAAAAGGGGAAGAGTTGTAAAGTGGTTTATTTTCCAGGCCAAAGGGGAGGGGAGTGTGGGTAAGGCCATTTAAAGGGGGAGGAACCTTTATACCAAGGATGGGTAAAAATAGCCTTACAGGATGGGGGAGTTTTTTAAAATTTTGGGGAAACGATTATAAAAAATAGTGGGTTTTTTCAGGCCTGGATAGTGAGGGTGATTAAACCAATAAGAGGGTGGGTTCCCGAATTTAAAGATTGGGAAAACCGCGTGGGGATGGAGCCCCCTGGCAAAAGGGGAAAAGCCTCACCATGGAAAGGGGGGTTTTTCTTTTTTTTAATTGGGGGATTGCCCCGTAAAATTAATTTTTGAGCCTAAAGGGGAAATCCTTTTTGGGGGAAATGACCCTGGGTTTTGGTTTGGTATATCCCATTTTGATTATTTTTATTTATACAAGAGGCTTTTAGTCCCAATATAATTTTATGGGGGAAAAAGTAAATTTCCCAATTTAAATTGGATGTTTTCCCCGGATAAGATGGGTGATTTTAGCCTTTATTATAATTTATGGGAGGAGTTTTAATGGTTTTATCTTGGAACAATGATGGGGTGAGAAGTCCTGAAAAAATTTTTTTGGGGGTGTAATCCGGATTTTAAAGATGGGTGAAGTAAATTTGATTTTTTTAAAAAATTGGGGGTGATGTTTGTTCCTTTATTTTATTAAGGTGATGTATCCCCGGGGTATTAAAGATGGGTGAAGTAGTCCTTTATTATAATAAGGGTGATGTAGTTCCCCGGGTTTTTATGGGATTAGTCCGTCTTTTGGGAGGCCCCGGATTATTTATGGGTGATGAACCTTGGGAATATTTTGGTTTTACATTTCCCAATTTTTAAAAGGGGGGGAATTTTAGTCCCTGAAAAAATATTATGGGGGGATGTAGTCCTTAATTTTTAATGAAAGGTTTATGTAGTTCCCCGGATTAAAATGGGGAAGGTGTTTGGTTTAGGGGGTTCCTGGAAAATAAAGAAGGTGAAAGTTTTCCCTTGGGTTATTTATGGGTAATTAATCCTTAATTTAAAAGAAAAGGGTATTATCCCTGGTTCTATAGGGTAAGTAGTCCGGAAATTAAAAATGAAAGTAACCCCCGTTTTTTAATTGTTAGTCCCTTTATTATAATATAGGGTGATGAGTCCTGGGAAAATTGAGTAGTCCTGTTGAAAATGGGAAAAGTAGCCCCGGAATTTTCAAAAGGTATTTGCCAGGAATAAGATTGTTTTTTGGGTCGAAGGTTTTAGTACTGGAAAACTAAAGATGGGTTTTAAAGTAGTCCTGGAAAAATAAATTGGGGGGATGTAAATCCTGATACTATGAGGGTATTAGTCCTGAAAAATATGATGGGGGATGTTTTTCCCTTGGGAATTTAAGATGGGTGAACCTTTCGGGGGATTTGACCTGATTTAGAAGGGGAGGGGGGAGCAAGGGATTTGCCTAAAATTTTAAGATGGGTTTATAGGGCCCCTTTAAATGATGGGTTTTTTTTATCCTGGAAAAACATGATGGGGGGATTTTAGTCTTGATTTTAATTTATTTTTTATGGAGTTCCCGATTATAATTATGGGTGAAAATTTTGTCCTGGAAAACGGGATGGGTTATGTTTGTCCTTGCTTTTAATTTTGGGGTTGTTTGTTCCTGATTTAAATGATTGGTGATTTATTTCCCGAATTTTAAATGATGGGTGATTGAGTCCAGGATTTATGAAAGGGTGATGAGTCCCCGGGTTAAATGGTTAATGTATTTCGGGAAAAAAATTAGGGGTTTATGAAATCCTTTGGATACTTAAAGATGGGGGATTTGCCCCGGGGTACTAATTTTATGGGGGATTATTCCCGGATACTATGGGTGGTGATGGGGAGTCCATTAATTTAAGGAGGGGGGAAAGTAAGGGCCCTGGGTAATAAAAGATGGGTGATGAGTCCTGAAAATTTAAAAATTTATGGGTTGGGGTTTTTCCTTTAAAATTTAAAGATGGGTGGGTGTAGTCCCGAATTTAAAAATGGGGGGGGGTAGTCCGAAATTAAAAAAGGGAAGTAAAACTTTTTATAAAGTGGGTGAAAGTAGTCCTGAATAAAATGATTTGGGGGAGTAGTCCTGGAATTCAAAGAAGGGTTTATTATCCTGGAAGCTAAAGGTGGGTTTAAGTTTTCCCTGATTTTAAAAAAAGGGGATGTATCCCCGGAAAATAATGATGGGGGAAGTAAAATTCCTGGGTTTTAAAATGGGAAATTAGAAAGGGGAGGTCCCGGGTTCAAATGATGGGGATGTTTGTCCGGAAAAATGAAAGGGGGAAAGTAGTCCCGGATTCTAAAGATTTGGGGGATGTAGTTTCCCGGGTGATACAATGATGGGGAAATTTTTCCCCATATAAAGGGTGGGTGGAAAGTGGTCCCAGAATGGGGGATTACCCAAAAATATGGGGTGATTTTAGCCCCTTTTTGTTTTACCCAAATTTAAAATGGGGGTTATGGGAAGTCCTTTTATTAAATGATTTTTATTTATTCCTGAATGTTTCTGATGGGTTTATGTAGTCCTGGATACTATAATGGGTGATGTAGTCCTGAATGTAATGATGGGTTTATGTAGTCCCCGAAACCTTTTAAAAAGGGTGATTTGGGGGTGAAAGTAAAGATGGGGGGATGTAGTTTTCCCGGGGAAAATTAAAGGGGGGGGTTTTGAAAATTTATTCCTGAAAGTAATGAAGGGGTGATTTAGTCCTGGACCAAAAAAATTTGGGTGATGTGAGTTTCCCGGGAAAAAATAAAAGGGGGATGTAGTCCTTTAAAATTTTGAATTTGGGAAAGCTATAAACATAAAAGTCCCGTAAAGATTGCGCGCTGGCTCTGGGGAAGCTCCTCTCTGGATGTGACTATATTTGTGCAGTAATCAGCGGCGGATCCTCCCAGGGAAGCCCTCGGCCCGCATTGTCCAAACATCAAAAGGAGGAAAACCCGCCTCCATATAAGGGGGATATCCCGGCTGCTCCCCCTCTGCTGTTCCCAGCCCCTTTACCGGGGCGTCCGTGAACCCCTCAGGACATTATCCCCCAACCTCATCATCACATCATCATCCCATCATCCTCACCCCCATTGATTGCCCTCCATCACACTGAGGGAATCAATTTCTCCCCCAAAAAGCAGAAACCCGATGTTTCCCCCCAAATTTTTATTAAAGCTGAAATGAGACGTCCTGCAGCAACACCGCTGCCTCCCCCACTGTCTGCTTGCTGGTTTAGTTAAAAGGGGAAAAGCTTTTTTTACATCAAGGGAAAAAAAAAAGGAGAACAGCAAATTGGGGGGCCCGGTTTCCGGCGAGGGGCCCAAATATAGCCAAAAGTTTACAATTTTGGGACTGGCCAGGGGAAAAAATCTTTTCCCTATATTTTTTCTTTTTTAATAAATCAGGGAAAATTAATGAACTGTGTTTTTCTTGGGGGTGTTACATAGGACTGCAGGGACAATCACCTTACATATAATTCCTTTTACTTTTTAAAAGCGGGTTTTTTTTCTTTTACTGTGTTATCTGTGGGGTTTAAAGAGGGGAAAAACTTTTTCCCAAAAGGTTAAACATCTTTTTCTAAGCAGGGGAATTCTTAGCTCGGGGAGTTTTTCACTGTGGGTTTAAATTCTATTGTCGATGGTTACATAAATTTTTTTTACGGCAGGGGCATCCACTACTTTTTTCTGTACTCAGAGAGTTCCACTGGTTATCCCGTGGTGTTAAAATAGGACTGCAAAGGGGACAAACTACTACAATTTTCCCGTACTCAGATAGTTATCAAGGAGTTTTAAAAACTTGGTGTTTTTTTAAAAAAGGAAATTTTTTGGGTGCAAAACTACTTACCATAATCTGTACTCAAGATTATACTTTTATCTTTTTTGGATTGGGTTCACAAAAGGACCAAAGCCAAGGGGTTGCGGGTCTTACTCACTACAAATTTTAATAGGGGGTTTTCAGGAAGGGGTTTAAAAACCAGGGGTATCCTGTTGGGTTTTACATTTTTTAGGGGACATGGCCCGGCCACACTTTTCTTCCAAAAAGGGGTTTTTTACTTTTTTAAAAGAGGGCCCCATCACTGAGTTATTTCTGTGGTGTTTTTACATTTTTAAAAACGCCAAAAGGGGACATTTCAAACTACTTATTCTTAACCTCAGAGAGTTTTCACTGTTTATCTGTGGTGTTACAAAAGGGCTGCAGGGGAAAAACAAAATTTTTAAATTTTTCGGGTTTTCGGGGGGTTAAAACTCCCGGACAATTAAAAACGTATAAACAGTGATTTGGGGGGTTCTGAGAAGAGAAAATTAGTAGGGGAGTTTTCCCTTTTTAAAGGGCAAAAACCTTAGGGGACACCAAATAAAAAACACCAAAATTTTACGGCTTTTCCCCAGGAGACACATAATTAGTTAAAATGTCCCCTTTTTTGAGTTTTACAAAACCAAGGGGAAAACAAAGTGTCCCCCAAAAACAGGTAAAAAGGGGAATGGATGTGGGGGGCACCTCCAAGCCTATTTAAACCCAAAAAAGGAAAAACACATTTTATTTTAAATCCGTGAAAGGTTTTCAAAATTTAAAGGTGAGGGTTTAATTTTTGTCAAAACCTTGCATTTTCCAAACTGGGGGACAACCCACCAAGAAAAAAAAAAAGGAATAACCTCTATACAATAATGTAGTAATGTTCCTTTTCAGTCCATGTAAAACCACAGATAAAAAACAGTGATAAACTCTCTGAGTTTCAGATTTAATTTTAGTAGATTTCCCCTCCATCCTTTTAAAAAAAAGTAACACCAAATTTGATAAAGTGATTTTCCTCTTCCTTTTAAAAAATAAAAGTAATAGAGCGTTAGTAATGTCCCTGCAGTCCTAAAGGAATTTAAACCCCGATAACACAGTTAAAAAACTCCTCTAGAAAAGATAATGTATTTGATTCACCTGCAGTCCCATGGGAACACCACAGAGAAAACAGTAATAACTCCTGAGAACGGTAATGGGTAGAAAGTCACCTGCATCCTATGTAACACCACAATAACACAGTGAAACCCCTAGTACAAAAATTTGGTGTAGATTCCCTGCAGTCCTAGAAACACCACAGAAAAACATATACTCTCTGATACAGATAAGGGATAATGTCACCTGCATCCTATGTAACCCCACAGATAACACGTTTAAACTTTGAGTACAGAAATGTATAGATGTCACCTCAGTCCTATTAACTGCACATCTAACTCTCTAAAAATTCACAATTATTATTTTGTAATAATTACTTCTTGTTAAAATGTGTCTTGGGGGTTCCCGGGGACCTCTGCCAGGGCTGAACATTTTCTGCTTTCCATTGACGCCCCGTTCCTGACACAGAACCCGAATTTCGGGCCGCTCCCCTCTGCTCCCCTGCCGCCCCCGCTCTCCCCTGCCGCTCCCCTACTGGTGCATTACACGGGAAAGGGGGCGGCCCCCTGCACCTGCAAATATCTACTGAGCTATAAATGCCATTTGTTCTCTCTTATTCAATGTTATTCTCTCCAAGGTATAAACTTCCCTCTGTCTACATCGCTCTCATCTGAAGCTCTCACCACAATGATTGGCTTCACAAATGTAAAAAGGGTAAATGCCACTTTTACCAAATACTTTGCGTGCGGTTTTTTGCGCCTTTTTCAGAGTAGAGCAGTTTCTTATCCCTGCTGTGTACACAATTTTCCATCACTGACCCCTCTCCTGCTCAGCAGGGGCCTGGTTGGGTGAGTCCTCCCTCTTTTTCTTATCAATGAAAGGAGCTTGCTTATCTTTGTTACTGACAAATATTAACCCTCTATAGCTTTATAGCCTTCTGCCCTGCTGGTAAAACCCTTCTCTCACCCATGTTTCTCTAACAGGCTCAGATAGGAAGAGCGGGAAAAAGTGGGAGCCTGAAGCTATACAACAGTGACTGCCTAGGGAGGAAGCGAGACCCCGTTTCTGTTGAACCCCCCACAGCCTGAACAGGAAGCCTTAACTGTAGATCCACCCACAGCCTGAACAGGAAGTGAGAGCATGAAGCTCTAGAACCACCCACAGATTGAACAGGAATTTTGGGTTTTTACGGGTGCCCGCGACCCCCGTGTGGGGCGCAGCACACCCACCCCCCGCCCCGCCGCTGCTGGGGCCCCGCCGCAGCCCGCCCCTGGGGCCCTGCGGGCGCTCCGCAGCTCCGGGGTCCCACTACCTCGCACGCTCCTTTTCCCCCGGCACTACAGGAAAATTTTAAAAGGGGCAGCGCACCTAATTGGTCTCACCGGCGCGACCCATTTAAGCCCTGCCCCTTCCTTAGCACCTTCCAATTGATAGTGCCATGTGCCTAGAGAGGAAAAATTCCCGAGTACTTGTTCGTCTTCTGTGTACCTACCCTTTTGCCTCCATCCCTTTACCACGAACCATTGCCGCCTGTCCTGACCTTTTGCCTGCCCCGACTACGAACCCTTTCCGCCTGTCCTGACCTTCCTGCCTGTCCTCGACTATGAACCTTGCCGCCTGTCCTACCTTTTGCCTTCCCCGACTACGAACCCTTGCCCCCCTGTCCGACCTTCTGCCTTCCCCACTACAAACCCTTTGCCGCCTGTCCTGACCTTCCCCCCTGTCCTCGACTATGAACCATTGGGCCCCCTGTCCCGACCTTCGGCCTGGCCCCGACTACGAACCTTGCTGCCTGCCTACCTTCTGCCTGTCCCCCACTACGAACCATTGCTGCCCTGCCTACCTTCGCTGTCCCCAACGAACCATTGCCCCTGTCCTGACCTTCTGCCGGCCCCCCCAAACCATTGCTGCCTGTCCTGACCTTCTGCCTGTCCCCGACTACGAACCATTGCTGCCCGTCCCACCTTCGCCTGTCCCCGACACAACCATTGCCCCTGTCCTGAACCCTTTTGCCTGTCCCCGACTAGAAACCCTTGCCGCCTTCCTGACCCCTTTTGGCTGTCCCCGACTACGAACCATTGCCGCCTGGGCCGACCTTCTCCTGCCCCCGAACGAACCATTGCCGCCTGTCCTGACCTTTTGGCTTCCCCGACTGCGAGCCGTTCAATGATTGTCCGCGCAATCCGCCGCAGCAGGTCCCTCTCGCTTTGCGGGGGGCTCTGGGGAAAACCGGACCTACTTGACCCCTTTTCCCGGCCGGGTTACGCCACGCTTGTGGTGGTTCAGAGGATCTCTACCACTCCGTACGTGTGAGCCTGAAGGGTAGAACTGTCCACAGCCCACCGGGAAGTGGGGGCCTGAACGTAGAACCACCCCCCCCCAGCCTGACCAGAAATGGGGCCCGAAGCTGAGAACCCCCACAGCCTCCAGGGAAATGGACCTGAAGGGGTAGAACCCCCCACACCTGACCAGGAAGAAAGAGCTTTAACTGTGGAACTACCCCAGCCTACCAGGGAAAGGGGAGCCTGAAGCGTAGAACCACCCACAGCCTGACCAGGAAGGAGCTTTAAATGGGAACCACCCCCGACTGAACATGAAGGGAGCCGAAGCTGTAAACTGCCAAAGTTTAACAGGGGGGAAGCCCGAAGGTGTGAAATGCCATAGCCAACAGAAAGTTTGGGGAAACCCAAACTATAGAACCACCCACAGATTGAACAGGAAGTGTGAGCCTGAAGCTGTAGCTAAAGTTTGAACAGGACGGGGAAGCCTGAAGGTGTAGAACTGTCCAAAGCCTGAACAGGAAGTGGGAGCCTGAAGCTTTAGAACCACCCACAACTGAACAAAAAAGTGTGACCTGAGGCGTAGCTAAAGTTTGAACGGGAAGGGAACCTAAGGTGTAAAACTGCCACATCCTGCCGGGAAAGGGGGAGCCTGAACAAAACCCAAACCCCAGCCTGACCAGGAAGTGAGAGCCTGAAGCTTAAACTGTCCACATCCTGACCAGGAAGTGGGAGCCTGAAGCTTAGAACCACCCAACCCTGCCCAGGAATGAGAGCCTGAAGCGTAAAACTGTCCACAGCCTGACCGGGAAGTGGGACCTAAAGCTGTAAACCACCCACAACCGACCAGGAAAGAAAGAGCTATTAAGTGTGGAACCACCCACAGACTGAACATGAAGTGGGACCTAACTATGAACCACCCACAGACTGAACAGGAAGTGTGAGCCTGAAGCTGTAGCTAAAGTTTGAACAGGAAGGGGAAGCCTGAAGGTGTAGAACTGACCACAGCCTGAACAGGAAGTAGGAACCTTTAACTGTAGAACCACCCACAGCCTGAACATTAAGTGGGAGCCTGTAATATATTGTCACCATTCAACATCAGAAGCAGTGTCTCCCCCCAGAAGTTTGATTCTGACCTTATGTGGTTACAATATGTAAAATATAACACATTAAAGGATTTTAAAATATCATTAAGGTAACCCAAACTGCAAGTTTTAGCCGCACCCATGACAACCTAAAAATGTGCGTATCACCTACATAAAACTTCTGTAACGGAAAAAGGACAGAGTGACAAAACTTATGTTAGCGCCACTTTTGGCTATTTAAAAAATGTATTTTGCATCAGTTTTTCTTTGTTTTTCTCTCTCTACCATTTACCTCAATATTATTGGAAAAAAATCTGTAAAAATGACATAGAAATAAAGCCTCATATGGCCCCAAACGCTGGAGGGGCATAAAAACCAACCCATCATCCCCGGGGCCCCACAGCTGCTGGAGGGGCCATGAGCCAAAACCACCCTCCAGGGCCCCCCAGCTGCGGGGAGCATAGAGCAACACCACCATCCAGGGGCCCCCCACTGCTGGAGGGGCCATAGAGCCAACCCCACCGACCAGGGGCCCCCCACAGCTGCTGGAGGGGCCATAAGCCAACACCACCTCCCGGGGCCCCACAGCGCTGAGGATCCATAAGCCAACACCATCATCCAGGGGCCCCACAGCTGCTGGGGGGCCATAGAGCCAACACCACCACCAGGGGCCCCACAGCTGACGCACCCACGCTGCTGGGGGGGTCTATAGAGCAACACCACCCTCCAGGGGCCCCCCCACCGCTGGGGGGGCCATAGAGCCACCACCACCAACCAGGTGTCCCCACAGCTGCTGGAGGATCCATAGAGCCACCACCAACAACCAGGTGTCCCCACAGCTGCTGGAGGGTCCATAGAGCCACCACCACCATCCAGGGGCTCCACAGCTGCTGGAGGGTCCATAGAGCCACCACCACCAACCAAGGGCTCCACAGCTGCTGGAGGGTCCATAGAGCCACCACCACCAACCAGGTGTCCCACAGCTGCTGGAGGGTCCAGAGAGCCAACACCACCATCCAGGGGCTCCCACAGCTGCTGGAGGGTCCATAGAGCCAACACCACCATCCAGGGGCCGCGCAGCTGCTGGAGGGTTCAAAGAGCCAACACCATTATCCAGAGGCCCCACATGCTGACTGCACCCACAGCTGCTGGAGGGTCTATAGAGCCAGCACCTCCAGGGGCCCCACAGCTGCTGGAGGGGCCATAGAGCCACCACCACCAACCAGGTGTCCCCACAGCTGCTGGAGGGTCCATAGAGCCAACACCACCAACCAGGTGTCCCCACAGCTGCTGGAGGGTCCATAGAGCCAACACCACCAACCAAGGGCTCCACAGCTGCTGGAGGGTCCATAGAGCCAACACCACCATCTAGGGGCCCCACAACTGCTGGAGGGTCCATAGAGCCAACACCACCATCCAGGGGCCTCACAGCTGCTGGAGGGTACATAGAGTCAACACCACCATCCAGGGGCCCCACAGCTGCTGGAGGGGCCATAGAGCCAACACCACCATCCAGGGGCCCCACAGCTGCT
Source organism: Phyllomedusa bahiana (assembly GCA_025379985.1). NCBI lineage: Eukaryota > Metazoa > Chordata > Amphibia > Anura > Hylidae > Phyllomedusa > Phyllomedusa bahiana. The sequence goes on from JAODAL010026879.1 coordinate 10,224, forward strand.
GGAGGGGCCATAGAGCCAACACCCCCCTCCAGGGGCTCCCACAGCTGCTGGAGGGTCCATAGAGCCAACACCACCATCCAGGGACCCACATGCTGACTGCACCCACAGCTGCTGGAGGAGCCATAGAGCCAACACCACCATCCAGGGGCCCCCAAGCTGCTTGAGGAGCCATAGAGCCAACACCGCCATCCAGGGTCCCCACACCTGCTGGAGGGTCCATAGAGCCAACACCACCATCCAGGGGTCCCACATGCTGACTGCACCCACAGCTGCTGGACCAGCCATAGAGCCAACACCACCATCCAGGGGCCCCACAGCTGCTGGAGGGGCCATAGAGCCAACACCACCATCCAGGGGCCCCACGTGCTGACTGCACCCACAGCTGCTGGAGGGACCATAGAGCCCCACATGAACTCAATTGAGGTCTGGGGAATAAGGGGACAGGCCAGTACTGGAAAGTCTTTGTCATGCAGTTCTAGCTGTGTCACATGTTGCGTTGCCCAATTCCGGGGCCCAATGCCACAAATAACCCATCGGCAGGTGTATCTCTGTATTAGACATCTTTCTCTTACCCTGTATAATCCAGACTCCTACCGTGTACAGTGCTGCTTTGGAAGGTGGACTCGGCAGACAACCAGGTGGCTTACTCAGGTCCTGTACTGATGCCGCCTGCCTGCGTACCACCACATGGCATCTAACTCCTGCAGGGAGATGGCAGGGATGGTTTATTACCGTTCCTGCCTTCTTGATTGCTGTTTATAGAGATAGACAGGTGACATGTATGAACTTTCGCTATAGTTTTTAATCACCTGTACGCAAATTTCAGGTGCATTACAGAGCGCCTGCTGCACTTTGTAATGCACCGTATTTTTGGGGGCATGCTGGAGGCATATGTAGTTCCTCATTTATAGCTTCAGTATGGCAAATCCAGGTGCATTTCTGCTGGAACAGGTAGAGCACTTTACAAGGGGGTTACCTGAGCGTGAATTGCTGTTTGTGCGCTAGCATGCGTCTGATTTATGACCTGCAGTAGAGCAGGTTCATAAATCAGGCGCATTGTACACCATTCTAATGCACAGAAAAATTGGCGTCTAAGCGCCATATATCATACATGTCGCCTGAAGTGTCCCTACCTACTGTTTCCCATTGCAGCGATCTCCCGGTCATTAAGGAGGTAGATAGGAGGCCCAGCCAGGAATGAAGGTGAAGAGAGGACCTAACCAGGAATGGAGGTGAAGGGGCCCGGTCAGGAAGGAGGGTGATGGGGGCCCGGTCAGGAAGGAGGGTGATGGGGACTCGGTCAGGAAGGAGGGTGATGGGGGCCCTGTCAGGAAGGAGGGGGATGGGGACTCGGTCAGGAAGGAGGGTGATGGGGGCCCGGTCAGGAAGGAGGGTGATGGGGGGCCCGGTCAGGAAGGAGGGTGATGGGGGTCCAGTCAGGAAGGAGGGTGATGGGGTCCGGTCAGGAAGGAGGGTGATGGTGGCCCGGTCAGGAAGGAGGGTGATGGGGGCCCGGTCAGGAAGGAGGGTGATGGGGGCCCTGTCAGGAAGGAGGGTGATGGGGGTCCGGTCAGGAAGGAGGGTGATGGGGGTCCGGTCAGGAAGGAGGGTGATGGGGGTCAGGTCAGGAAGGAGGGTGATGGGGTCCGGTCAGGAAGGAGGGTGAATGGGGGCCGGTCAGGAAGGAGGGTGATGGGGGCTCGGTCAGGAAGGAGGGTGATGGGGGCCCGGTCAGGAAGGAGGGTGATGGGGTCCGGTCAGGAAGGAGGGTGATGGGGGCCCGGTCAGGAAGGAGGGTGATGGGGGCCCGGTCAGGAAGGAGGGTGATGGGGGACCGGTCAGGAAGGAGGGTGATGGGGGCCCGGTCAGGAAGGAGGGTGATGGGGGACCGGTCAGGAAGGAGGGTGATGGGGGCCCGGTCAGGAAGGAGGGTGATGGGGGCTCGGTCAGGAAGGAGGGTGATGGGGGCCCTGTCAGGAAGGAGGGTGATGGGGGCCCGGTCAGGAAGGAGGGTGATGGGGGCCCGGTCAGGAAGGAGGGTGAGGGGGGCCCGGTCAGGAAGGAGGGTGATGGGTGTCCAGTCAGGAAGGAGGGTGATGGGGTCCGGTCAGTGAAGGATGGGTGATGGGGGCCCGGTCAGGAAGGAGGGTGATGGGGGTCCGGTCAGGAAGGAGGGTGATGGGGGCCCGGTCAGGAAGGAGGGTGATGGGGGCCCTGTCAGGAAGGTGGGTGATGGGGTCCGGTCAGGAAGGAGGGTGATGGGGGCCCGGTCAGGAAGGAGGGTGATGGGGCCCTGTCAGGAAGGAGGGTGATGGGGGGCCGGTCAGGAAGGAGGGTGATGGTGGCCCGGTCAGGAAGGAGGGGATGGGGGCCCTGTCAGGAAGGGGGGATGGGGTCGGTCAGGAAGGGGGAGGGGGCCCGGTAGGAAGGGGGGTGTAGGGGCCGGTCGGAAGGGGGTGGGGGGGCCCGGGGTCAGGAAGGGGTAGGGGGGCCCATCGGGAAGGGGGGTAGGGGGGCCCTGTCAGGAAGGAGGGGGAAGGGCCCGGTCAGGAAGGGGGGGGGGGCCCGGTCGGAGGAGGTGATGGGGGCCCGGTCAAAGGGGGGTGATGGGGGCCCCGGTCAGGAAGGAGGGTGATGGGGCCCGGGTCAGGAACTGTTTTAATGGTGAACAATGTGTCGCACCGTCTGTTTACATTTTTTGATTAAGGGGGAAATGTTTCCCCCCCCACCCTGATTGCATTTTACCCCTTAAAGGGGTCATCTCAACGGGATTTCTGCTTTTTTTTAAAGATCTTGCAAAAACAAGTTCTTTGCACTATGGTCCTTAACGTGTATATTCCAGATATCCCCTCTTGTATGGGTGCATCAGCTCCTCGGTCGCTATAGCTACAGACTTTTTTTATTTCTCCTGTAGGCTGCCACACGGGGTCGCTATGCTACAGATCTGTTCTATCTCCCCTGTGGGGCTGCCAACTGGTTGATAGCTACAGACCTGTTCTATCTCTCCTGATAGGCTCCCAGCACTGGTTGCATAGCTAAGACCTTTATTCTCCTGAGGGGTGCCAGCACGGGTTTGCTAAGCTACAGCCTGTTTGCCCTCCCCTGATAGGTCCAGCACTGGTTGCAAAGCTACAGCCCGGGTTTTACTGCACCTAGTAGAAGCCAGTAAACACCCCCTAATTCAAAAGGGAAACCCAAAAACGGGGACGAATCAATTAGTGAGACAACCCCTTTAAGCAGCGCACCCTGTGCCCTGGTATCAGCCTGGTGAGTGAGAAGGAATCGGCTTGTCAGGGCCCATGCTTCACTGCCCCGGCAATCTAAGCCCAGATGCCCAATTCATCACCCCCCACTTTCGCCCGGAAATAGACCCCTGCGCAGCGAGAACGCGCCCCCCAAAAAGAAGGAACTGAATCTGCAGCCAATCAGCGGCTCTGCATATATTTGGCTTGTCTTTGGTACAGCTGCAGGCAGGACAATGGCAGCCCCATGTCGGGGAGGTGGGCGACGCCACGCGTTCCGGGCGCTGCCTTCCCATGCCAGCTATAGATTATAAACAGAACCCATAAGAATAAGGAAGGGGGATCACAATGACTGCGCGGCGATATGAATGAGCAGGCGGAACCCAACCGTAATCGCTCTATAATTATCTTCCGCTCCCATTGTTACTGAGTTTGACAACTTCAAAATTAGAGAAGAAAAATAGAAAATGCTAAAGAAACTTAAACTTTAGAAATATGAAGTAATTTCCTCCACATCAGTATCAGGAAAGCTTCCGCCGCTGCATGTTACAAGACGCCGCCACGGCAGAGTCACGGCAAGCTTCCTTGGGTACCGAAGGCGACTGGAGTCTGTTACCTGGTGCTTGCAGAATAACGATCGCAGCTCTGGATGTGACTGCTCAATGGAGACCTGTGCGGTTCTTTAGTTGGCGCCCGGTAAGGTGTTACAGCGCGGTGGCCATACAATAGTGCCGGGTAAAACATGACAATGCTACATAGTACTGATGTCACCGCCAAACTGGACAAAGTAATATAAAGAGCCTGAGCAGCAGGAGTACACCACTGCTAGGGAATCACCACCATAGAGTGCTCAAATATTACCGCCATGCAGTGACCACCAATATATAGACTGCAAAGATTAGGGCCCCGATGAGACCCCACTAGTAACAGTGACCCCTCCAATACTGACCACTATGGTACTCCACTAATAACTGTGACCCCTTCAATAGTGACCCTTGTGATATCCCACTAGTAACACGACCCCTAAAATATTTGCCCCCTTGTGATATCCCAATTGTAACAGTGACCAATCCAATACTGACCCTGTGGTCCCTACTGTAACATGACCCTCCGATATGAACCCCTTTACCCCACTAGAAAACTGTGACCCCTTCATACTTACCTTGTGACTTTCCTATATAACATGACTAGTGTTGAGCGATTATTATCGACAAAGTTAAAATCGGAAAGGTTTTTAGGTGATCGAAATTTCCCAGATCAGCGAAAATTTAAAGGTTTAAAAATCTGAGCATATTATTAAGTCGCGCTTTTTGGCGCTTCCTGTAATTTGGCCCCCAGAAAAATGAGATTACAAAAAAAGGCGGGTGAGATGTGTGTGCGACGTCATGCGGGATGTGTAGGGGTTGCTTTTGGTGGAAAAATACATGACCTGTTTACATAGAACAGCGTTTCCTGTTTCGCCTCAGTGTTCCTCCCTCCATAGGGATAGGCCTGCCTCTGCCCGTGGCCAAAAGTCACGAATTTTGTCATTTTTACAAGAGAAACCCTTATATTTTTTGTGATCCTTTCAATTTAGTTTTATTAAGATTTTTAAGATTTTATGTGTTAGCAGAGAATTTTAAAGCAGATCTACCCCTTTTAAAGTCACGGGGGGGGGGGGGCGGAGGGGGGGGGGGGCCGGGCGGGCGAAAAACAGACAAGCTCTATCTAAAAGAACACTGGGTAAAGTTCACCAAACTTAGTGTAGACATTCACTGAATATCTTTATTTTAAAGTTTGCTATTGAAATATTTCCGGATATTTGGGCAGCCGAACTTATATTGGATAAACATCATTTTTAGTAACGCAGGTCCTTTGTTTGCTGCAAAAATCCATTTATTTCAGTATACATTTCGATAGGGTTCAATTTCAATTTTGCCCATTCCACCTTTGTTGATACTTTGTTTATATTGTTGTACTTAAATTTGAATCCCCGCAAATTTTGTTTGTTACCACAGGTAAATTTAAAGGGGCCAAAAAAACCCTTTTTTTATCCCAATACATTTCGATAGTTTTTTTTTTCACTTTGGGGCAGGCACTTTGTTGATAGATCTTCTTTGCAATTATATTTTAATCAGCAATTTTTTTTTGATTAGAGGGATTTGAGAATAGCTGTGATTTGCCGTTCTTTAATAAGAGGATTTCCAAAACTATTCATACCTTCTCAAAATTTTTATATTTCTGAACATGGAGCGAAATGCAGTGGTACGAGCAAGGGGGGGTAGCACATGGAGGTAGAGGTACGAGAGAAGGTGCTCCTTCAGTGCTGGCGACAACACGCTTGCCAGCGGGACGTTCAGTTGCGGAGGACCGTCTGGCCTGTCATCGCTGGGTCAGGCCCTGTGAATCTCAGTAACGAACAGCGTCGCAAATCTGTCCTTCAGTGGTTAATGCAAACCTGCATCCAGCAGTCCTACTCCTTGTCCTCCCAGTTCTCGGCCACAAATGTCTGTCATTCAGCATCATCAGCATCCGTTCCAACATGAAGCAGCCAAATGTCAAACTCGTTTACCCACACTGTGGATAATCCTTTTTTGAAGACCTCTTGGATGGTCAAAATGCGGATGGGTGGTGTCAGAAGGCATGTTAAAGTCAAGAAGGCAAAAAAGGATGATTTTCTCTGGCTCTGACGACCAGTTACTGATTGCCATCAGAGGAGGGGAAGGAAGCGGTCCATCTGGCAAAATTCCCGGGCGGTCAGGCACGCCTTGCAGTGCCCCTTGCTTGTAGCCCGCAGCTTCTGATGAGAAAGTCAGGACGACCAAGTCACCTGTGTTGATGATGATGATGATGACGACATTGCGCATCCATCCTGGTCTTTTCCGCCAGAATTTGGCTTGCGGCGCTTCATCAGTCGGACGAGGAGGAAGACGACTGGGGTAGAGTCAATACGGGTCCCGCCACAAAAAAGGGAGAGGGCGGTTCGCACAAGTCGCTGATTGATTCCGCCAGCCTACGGTCAGCGCAAACCCCGCTCCTCCTTATCGCCGTCAAAAGGTCCAGACCTCTCAAGCTGGGCCTTCTGAGCAAGCCTCTGATTCACCCAGCGAATGTATATGCGCCTTTGCCGTAAAAGCATCGGTAGGTGTTTAACATCACCAACGTCGAGTTCACACTGCAGCGAATGCATGAGTTGAAATGGAAGGGCAAACTTGGCCAAAAAAAAGGCCACAGACGACGCCGGGCCTCCAACCACTGTCACCCTCTGTCCTCCGCCTCCTCCGCCACACCAGCGTTTCCTCAGTCTGCCCATGTCTCTCAGAGTCATGTCAGGGAATCGGCCTCCGCTTCAGCCTCCACCGTCGCGCCGAGTACCACCAGCACCACCAGTGACCATCCTACCCTTCTCCTTCGCCAGTTTGACAACCTGCACGCCAGCATACAGCGGCCAAGTCTAGCAGGCCAGCCTCTGTCTTCCAGTTTGGGAAGCAGAAGAAACCACTTTAACCCAAACCATCCAAAGCCAAAAGCCTGATGTCGGCATTGCCAGGCTTTTGGCCTTGGAAATTGTGGTCTTTCTGTCTGGTGAACCAGATGGGTTCCGCCCGTCTGAATGGCCATTGCTTCTGCCCCAATACCAGATGCCGAGCAGGCATTTCTTTGCGAGATAAGCCGTCCCTGCCTGGCCAGGCCACGTGTCATCTATAAAAATTTCATGCGCATTGTCTGCATCTGTGTACGGAAGAGAAGGAAAAGTCTCATTCACCACCGAACCAATGGACTAGTAAGCACGGCCAAGGCCGCTATATCTCAGGGGACAGCTCTCTTGGGGTGAGCTGGGTGGATGCTCTGGGGGTGGACGGTGGCTCTCTGGCTCGGCGCACGTCTTCAAAACGCAGGTTGGTCTGCAGGGCTCTTTACCCCCAAAGGTCCTCTGTGCATCACGTGCCCAGAGACACAGGCCGTGTTGATTTAATCTGCCTTCGGAGACCGTCCTCACACACGGTCTGGAGCTGTGGACGGCTCTTATAGCAACGATACCTGAGCGCTGGCTGGGTGACAAGTACTTGGTGTGTGCCAGGGAAGGTGGTGTGCGATACGGGTGAATCTGCTGGCCGCCTTAAGCTTGGTAGGCTGGAGCAACATCCCTTGCCTGGCACATGTCATGACCTTGTCGTCCAGAGAATTTCTAAAGAGCTCCCGGGTCTGGACTGCCTGCTGAAGAAGGATCGAGGTCTGAGTTTCGCACTTCCGCCGTTTCGCCCATGCTTGTCCCGCCTGGCCTGCGTTGAGCGTAAGCTCGCTCCTCCCCGTACAACCACGTCTCATTGTTGACGTGGCCCAACACGCTGGGAATTCCACCATCCCATGCTCCAGCGATTTGTGGTAGCAGCGCAATGCCATACGCAGTACGAAGTGAAACATGGCCTGACAAAGCAGCGGTTACGGAGACTCGGGGATGTGTTGAAAATCCACCGAGTGTGGAGGCAGAGTGAAAGAGCTCTGCACCATCTGCCAGTTTTGAAGAAGCCACCAAAAACGGTCAGTGCGGGCACATGCCCTTGTCAGCATGAGCATTGTTGATGATCTTAGTTCTGGAAGGATCGTTGTACACTCTGAACATAAGGTCCGCCAAGCGACGGAGGACCAGGAGACGGACACAGATGCGGCTCACGGAGCCTTCTTCTCCGTCCAAATCCATCAAGCCCGACGTTTCACAATTTCATCAGTCTTCATTAGGCGTGGTTTGGGGTCCAGAGCTGTTGCAAGGTGGTCGCATCAGCTCTAGGGTGCATCATTCTCAGGGCAAGTCGGGCTGTGTTGAGCTGTGCCGGAGGCAGCGGAGGAGGAGGATGAGGTATTCCTGGACCACCAACGTTACCGACGTTCCTCCTTGGAAAGGAGGTTTGGTGCGGAATTTGAAGGCGGCGGAGGAAGATGAGAAGATCAGTTTGCTAGTGCCCCTCGACCCAGACGCTTGGGAAATCAAGGCTCCATCTCTCACTATGAGTGCTTGGGATGCTCCATTTCTCCAACATGATCCGGCATTAAGGCTCATCAAAATGAACAACAGTTACTGGGTGGGCACCCTTCCTGGATCCCGGTACAAAAAAAAAAAAAAAAAAAAAAAAAAAAAAAAAAAAAAAAAAAAAAAAAAAAAAAAAAAAATAAAAAAAAAAAAAAAAACAAAAAATCAGCACTTGCCTTCCCACCCACCAAATTGGAGTAAAATGCAGGAAATGGAGACGTTGCTGATTGATCAACTGGAGCACATCTGTTGCGTTGCTTCACGGTTCATCAAATGTCACGGATGGGAACAACATCAGCGGGACGTGACCAGCAATAGAGTGCCAAGTAGCAAGTAGCAGGCAGCAGCAGAGCAGGTGGAGGAATGGCCAATGGTGACCTCTGACAATCTTTTATTACCCACCTCACCAACGCTGAATGCAGGGCCCACATACACACCAGAGACCAGCTTTAAGATCATGGTGCACGTATATCTGCGTCTCAACCACCAATGTTTTTGGATTGTGTTCGGGACCCAATGGACTTCTGGGTATCCAAAATGGACGAATGGCCGAGCTGGTTGTCACGCCATAGGAGGTGGTGTCCTGCCCAGCAGCAGCGTCATATCTGAGGACCTTCAGCACAGCCGGAGGAGTCATTACAGACAAACGCATCCGGCTTTCCACAGATAATGTGGAGCGTTTTGACTTTCATCAAGATGGAATCAGGCATGGTCTCTGATGATGTTGTGGCCCCAATTGCCGAGGTCAACGATTAGTTGCTGGTTCTACTTCACTTTTCCTCTTCCAAACAGAAATGGTCCTCTTGAAAAACTTATTTTTAAAATGATCATTTTCTTACACGCCAATTTTTATTCTCAATTCCCAACCGTTCATTTTGCTGGTTTTTTGCTGTGAGGAGACTGTAAGAAGACCGGCAAGGTTTCATGACAACACCGTATTCCATTTACTCACTTTATCTTAAGAAGTTTTCGCATTGTCAATGGTTTTGAGGTCATGTTGCTGTGAGATACAGCAAATAATCATGGTCTTTGGGGAACATGAATGTGGCTTCTAACGTGGCATTTCTCCCTCACCATTTTGTAAACGTGGCTGAGAAGGTCATTTTTTTAATTTTTTGGGTCATGTGCTTTGAAAATGCGCAATACTACAGATCTATAATAAAAAAAATGTTGTTTCTAACAGACATTTGTTCTTTCAAAATTGTCCAAAGTGGCTCCAAGGGTCATGCTTTGAATTTTTTGGGGGCATTTTGCTTTGAAATGCAGCTATTACTACAGGTCCTATTATAAAAAAATGTTTTTCTAACAGACTTTGTTCCTTCAAAATTGTCCAAAGTGGCTCAAGGGTCATTGCTCTTGAATTTTTGGGACCATTTTGCTTTGAAAATGCTGCGATACTACAGGTCATATTATAAAAAAATGTTGTTTCTAACAGACATTTGTTCTTATAATTGTCAAGAGTGGCTCAAGGGTGATGGTGCTGTCAGAAAAGGAATAGGTAGGACACTGTTAATGGAACATATTGCAAAAATGACTTTTTTTTGAAAGATCTTAAACATAGCTATAAAACCCCTGTTTTGAGCAACCCTTTTAATACTTTAAAAAAATAGAGAAAAAAAAGACAGGGGGGGATTCCATCCTATTTTAAAAATGTGTTTTCTAGAATTTTAAAGTACTAAAAAACTTGCATTTCAAAATTGTGGGAAAAAAATTTCCCCCGAAATTTTCCAAAGGGGGGTACAGGAAAAAATCGACAGATGTAGGTTTTTCAGGGACATGGGTATGGAACGGACAGAGAACAAAGTACGGACCCTTTCCTCAGCACATTTAGTAAAATGAGAAAAAGAATGCCAAAAAAAGGGCACCTGGGTGTAAAAAGGAGCGTTAACCCAGTATTTCCAAATGAAGTCAAAGGTCGATCAAGGAGGGGGAAGCGCTACCCAGGACGGGACGTATATGTCCCGTGAACTAAAATGGTGGTTCAAAGACTCCTTTTTGCGGCACTTTTTAAATGTGGGGGTCATGCAGGTTTGGGGCTCATGCTGAGTACCAGGACAGGTATATTCAATGTCCAGTTCAAGTAACATGATGGTTCAAATAATACTGCATTCTGGCACTTTTTAATTTGTGGGTGATGCATTTTAAAGGGTTTTCATGCTGTGGTACAAGACGGGGATAGTGAATGGTCTGTGACTTTTTTTCTGTGGCTTTTATTAACCTAAGTGTGTTGCCTAAGATGTACCCAGTATCCATTTGACTGTTGTGGATGTTAATTCCAGCTTCTCCAGCCCTGTTTGGGTGTAAGAATGAAGGTGTTGTTGCTTTCCCATAGACTTTAATGGTCATCGCTCATAATCGACCACTCACTATCGACTATCTTGTCGATGATGGTCGACTATCGACCATCGACCGATGTCGATGGTCAACGTAATCGCTCAACACTAACTATGACCCTTCCAATACTGACACCCGTGGTACCCCACTAATAACAGTGACTCCCCCAATACTGACCCCTGTCGTACCTATCTAGTAACAGTGACTCCTCCAATATTACAACGCAAAAAGTCAAGGTAGGCGTCAGCAAGAAGGTGTCCTTTAATCAAGATGAATCCCAGTACAAAATAGTGCAACGTTTTGACCCTTTACTAATATTTCCTCCAATATTACATCTAGTAACAGTGACCTTTCTGATACTGAGCCCTTAGGTACTAGTACTAGTGACCCCTCCAATACTGACCCCTGTGGTCCCCACTAGTAAAAGTGTCTCCTCCAATACTGACCCCTGTGGTCCTCATTAGTAACAGTCACTCCTCCAATACTGACCCTGTGGTCCTCACTAGTAACAGGGACGCCTCCAATACTTATTCCTTTGGTACCTCACTTGTTACAGTGACCCTTCCAATACTTCCAAAACTGACCCCTGTGGTCTCCCACGATGACCTCTTCAATATCAACATCCATTATACCTCACTAGTAACCATGACCCCTCCAGTACTACCATGACCTTTTCAATACAAACCTCTGAAAATGTGGTGTTCATCTTATGGTTGGAAAAGCCTTTAAACCAAAATAGACTGACTGTGTACTATTACTGCAGCTTGTGGACTTTGGTGCAGTAAGTCAGGCTTAGCACTGAAGAAGTTGTATCAGCTATAAAGAAACACGGAGGCTGATTAGCTTTACATAATATAGTCAGTAATTGGTGCTTGACTTTGTGCTGAGACTTCCTGCTGTGAGAGGGGGAGGAGCTGCTTCATTTACAGATTAGTCACAAAGACTTACATGACTAATGCCAAGACGTCTCACTGTGAAATACCAGTAGCATAAAAGTAAAAGCCGATTATTGTGTGGAGGAATGATAGTAATTCTCATATGCTTTACATGCCAGGGAAATTTCTAGTTCTGAGCTTCTAAGGGGCATTGACTGCATCTACAACCCATAAATAAGAGCAAGGTGTTGGACAATGCTTCTGGCCAACAAACTAAATTACGGCTATGATGACCAGAGGGCAAGGTAATTGCTAAATAGCATAAAGCGGGGGTGTCCGGCTCCCTTTTGATGAGGATCACATCATCATTATGGTTGTCCTAAAAGGGAATTGTCATGGCACACGTTGTTGCAGTGGATGAGCAAGGCGCTACAGGGGTTAATCCCTCTAGCCGTTCGACACACCCAGGGAGAAGCCTGGCTCATGAGCATAGGATTGACAGCCCGGCTTTGAAGCAGCTCAGAGGGCGTATCGCACAAGACAATAGAGGTGCCCAGACGCCGCACCAATCAGCTGCTGGGGCGGTGTCTGGGCGCCTCATTTAAACCTGCTCAGTGTGTTCAACCTTTGCCTGTGAAAGGTTCTCCCTATGTCCTCCTCCTGGTTTTCTGTTTGTTGTTACTCCTCATTTCCTGACTCCGGCTTGCTCCTAGACTTCGTTTCTGTCCTATGTTTTTGTACTGCGTTACCTCCAGTGTTTTGACCCTTGGCCCTGGCTTGGCTTCCGTTATTCTCTTGGTTTCTGAATTGTGGCTTTGACTTACCGTTATCGACCCGGACTGTTGACTTTGCGTTGCCCTGACGGCCCTGCATGTAGTAGCGCAGGGCTTGCCGCCCATTTTGGGCCACCATCTAGGTCAGCACGCCAAGTAGGCAGGGACAGCGGGCTGGGTGGCAGTCAGGGCCCACTGCACCTCCTCTGACATGACAGGACATTTGTAACTGTGAGACTGTACATTGTAACCTGAGACACCATGTGTACTAAGGGCCACATGTATGAAAACTATCTAGGTCTAAAATTCACTTTGTTGTCCATAGCGACCAATCAGAGCTCATAGCAACCAATTAGAGCCCATAGCAATCACAACGCCCCTCTCATTTCATATAGTGCTCTGGAAAAATGATAGAGGCGTTCGGATTCGCTGCTATGGGCAACAAAGTGAATTTTAGACCTAGACATATTTCATACATGTGGCCCTAAGTGTCCAGCAGGTTGACTTTGGTGCACGGACCCCTTTTTCTGAGTTGCTGATAAAGTAGTCCAGCTTATTCCACCAGAGATGTTATAGCCGGTAAAAGGCCAATATGTCCTGTAGTGTTGTATATTAGCCAGCACTTTACACCCTTTTAGCACCATGCTTCCTTTCATGGAGGGTGGCCTGGGTAGGGTTGTGAGAGCTGTGCCTCCACCTGTGAGTTGCTGAATAGAGAGTTGGGGAGGTGCTCACTGGGGCCCAGAATAGAATATGGTGCTGGCCTGTTCTGGTTCCATCGCCTCCGCCACTGCCAAGTGCTGGTTGCATCCTCCAGAGAAAATGGAGAGTTGGTCCTTCTGCATTCGGACGTTGTCGATCTCTGCTTGGTTTGCCTAAGCTCTTGCAGACATGATGTTTCCAATTTGGTCACATGTACCCTAACCTGAGACACCATATGCACCAGATGAAAGTATCCAGCAGGCTAATTATGATGTATGGACCTTTTCTTTGGAGTGCAGATAAAGTAGTCTAAATTGTTCCACCAGAGATGTTATGGTGTATCATGTGGTCAACTGAACTCCAAGATGTCCTGTAAGGTTGTGTAGTAGCCAGCTACTCCTTCCACCTCTTTAGCACAGGACTTCCTAACTTGGATGGTGGCTAGGAGCCCTAGGTAGAGCTCTCAAACTTTGCCGTCATCTATAAGATGCTGAACAGAGTAGTCTGGAGGTGGACCTGAGCTCTGAATCCAATATGGCGCCACTGCCTCTACCAAGTGCTAGCTGCATCCTCTGTGGAAAGTGTGGAGTTGGTCTTTGTGTGTCCAGACCTTGTCCATCCCTGTTCACTATGTCTAAAAGGTCATGCAATGAGGGTGAGTTTGACCCTTGAGTTTGACCCATGTGTCCCAACCTGAGACACCAGATGGCTAACTATGTGATGCATGGAACTTTTTTGGGGGTTGCTAAGTACTTCAAATTGTTTCACATGAGATGTTATGGTGCACCATGTGGCCAGTAAAAGGCCAGGATGTTCTCCAAGGTTGGGTAATAGCCAGTCCCTTCCACCTTAGCACCAAGTCTACTACCTTGGACATTGGCTAGAGGTTCAACTCCAGCCCTCAAGACCCACCAACAGGTCATGTTTTCAGGATCTCCCACAGAATGCACTGGCAATAATTATATCACCTGTGCAATACTGAGGAAATCCTGAAAACCTGACCTGTTGGTGGGTCCTGAGGACTGGAGTTGGGTAACATTGGCCTAGATAGAGCTGTCTGAGCTGTGCCTACACCTATGAGTTGTTGAACAAAGCAGTGTAGAGTTGCGCACTGGAGTTCTGAATCCAAGATGGCGCCCGTTCATTGTGTTGTTGTCGACATGTCTACCAAGTGCTGGTTGTATCCTCCATGGAAAGGGAAGAGCTGATCCTCTGCATCTGGACTCTGTCCATCCCTGCTCGTCATGGCTAAGCTCTCATGGGCCTCATAAAATTATATGACGGGGAAGGTTTAGCCCTTATGCTTTCAGCTTGACATGTCATCCACTGGAACAGTCTGGACATGATTGATACTGCCTTTGAGGGAACTGCATGGCATATGGGAATCTTTTTGGGAAACATATGCCTCGTACCATCCCCCCAGGTCATGCACTAGGTATTTGGTGGATGTGTAGACTTTTTCAGCCAATTCTTAAAAGGAATGTGTCATCAAAAAATTACTTATAGTTTAACCTATGTTTTTATGTTAAACACATTTTTTAAGACTTTTTGGTTATCTTTTTTTTTTTTTTTTTTTTTCCATATCACACTCTTAAAAAAAAAATTATTAATACCTGAAGTTTTCACTTTGGCCACTAGGGTTAAAAGTCTAACACGTACTGTTTATTAGAGAAAGCTTTTCAGTAGTCTGCACATTTTCAGCACAAGCAGGGTTACACTGAAAGGTGACACCAAAGTGAATAGATAACACAGGATCCACCATAGACTAATGCCTCATGTTCTCTAGAGATCACTTCTCCACAGTCTCCTCATTATCAGCACAGGCAGGATTACACTGAAAGGTGACACCAATGTGTATAGATAACACAGGATTCACCATAGACTAATGCCTCATGTTCTGTAGAGATCACTTCCCTGCAGTCTCCTCATTATCAGCACAGGCAGGGTTACACTGAAAGGTGACACCAATGTGTGTAGATAACACAGGATCCACCATTCACCATGGACTAATGCCTCATGTTCTGTAGAGATCACTTCTCTGCAGTCTGCTCATTATCTGCACAGGCAGGATTACACTGAAAGGTGACACCAATGTGTATAGATAACACAGGATCCACCATTCACAATAGACTAATGCCTCATGTTCTGTAGAGATCACTTCTCCGCAGTCTCCTCAGCACAGGCAGGATTACACTGAGAGGTGACACCAATGTGTAGAGATAACACAGGAACCACCATAGACTAATGCCTCATGTTCTATAGAGATCACTTCTCTGCAGTCTCCTCATTATCAGCACAGGCAGGATTACACTGAAAGGTGACACCAATGTGTATAGATAACACAGGATCCACCATAGACTAATGCCTCATGTTCTGTAGAGATCACTTCCCTGCAGTCTCCTCATTATCAGCACAGGCAGGATTACACTGAAAGGTGACACCAATGTGTATAGATAACACAGGATCCACCATTCACCATAGACTAATGCCTCATGTTCTGTAGAGATCACTTCTCCGCAGTCTCCTCATTATCAGCACAGGCAGGATTACACTGAAAGGTGACACCAATGTGTATAGAGAACACAGGATCCACCAGTCACCATAGACTAATGCCTCATGTTCTGTAGAGATCACTTCTCCGCAGTCTCCTCTCAGCACAGGCAGGATTACACTGAGAGGTGACACCAATGTGTATAGATAACACAGGATCCACCATTCACCATAGACTAATGCCTCATGTTCTGTAGAGATCACTTCTCCGCAGTCTCCTCATTATCAGCACAGGCAGGATTACACTGGAAGGTGACACCAATGTGTATAGATAACACAAGATCCACCAGTCACCATAGACAGATGCCTCCTGTTTTGTAGAGATCACTTCCCTGCAGTCTCCTCATTATCAGCACAGGCAGGATTATACTGAAAGGTGACACCAATGTGTATAGATAGCACAGGATCCACCATTCACCATAGACTAATGCCTCATGCTCTGTAGAGATCACTTCCCTGCAGTCTCCTCATTATCAGCACAGGATTACACTGAAAGGTGACACCAATGTGTATAGAGAACACAGGATCCACCATAGACTAATGCCTCATGTTAATAATAATAATAATAATCTTTATTTATATAGCGCCAACATATTTCGCAGCACTTTACAATGTAGAGGGAATAAGCACAGACAAACCAGACATTACACAGTGAAAGCTACTTACAGGTGAGACACAAGGTGTGAGGGCCCTGCTCGCAAGAGCTTACAATCTAAGA
This sequence comes from Phyllomedusa bahiana, assembly GCA_025379985.1. Taxonomy (NCBI): domain Eukaryota; kingdom Metazoa; phylum Chordata; class Amphibia; order Anura; family Hylidae; genus Phyllomedusa; species Phyllomedusa bahiana. The sequence continues at coordinate 26,426 of JAODAL010026879.1, forward strand.
GGGTGCCTGGGGAAACAAAGGGGGAGAAGTGCTAAATTTACAATGGCCCAGCCATGTTTTATAAATATGGGGAGGTTTACATAAAGATTTGGTGAACCTGCCACCATGACTGTACATCTATATACAGATAAGTGCCTGTGAGGGCCCTAGTGTAGGGAGTGACAAATGTGTGTGATAGAAGGTGGGGGTTAGCAATTAGTGGTTTTGGTCGCCTGCCTGAGAAGATGTGTTTTCAGGACACTCTTAAAACTATAAAGGATGAGACTGTGCCGGATGGTACGTGGTAGGATGGTCCAGAGCCTGGGTGCAGCACGTGCAGAATCTTGAAGACGGGCCTGGGAGGTTCGGTTGGGTTTGGTCTGTAGGGTGAGGTCCGTCGTGAGTGGAGAGCGCGGGCCGGGTGGGAGACAGAGATGAGGGGGGAGATGTAAGGGGGTGCAGCACTGTGGAGAACCTTAGGAGTGAGAGTGATTAGTTTTATGCTGTATTCTGTACTGGATGGGCAACCAGTGCAGCGAGTGACACAGGGGAGAGGCATCAGTATAGCGGCTGGAAAGAAAGACAAGCCTGACTGCTGCATTCTGGACAGATTGGAGAGGGGAGAGTTTGCAGAGAGGGAGACCGATAAGCAAGGAGTTACAGGAGTCAAGACGAGAATGAATAAGAGCAACAATGAGAGTTTGAGTCGTTTCCACAGTGAGAAAAGGACGGATTCTGGAGATGTTCTTGAGGTGCAGGTGACAGGAGCGGGCAAGGGATTGGATATATGGGGTGAAGGTCAGATCAGAGTCTAGAATAACCCCAAGACATCGGGCCTGCTGCCTAGGAGTTATGGTGATGCCACACACTGAGAGAGAAATAGCAGATGGGGGTTGGTTAGTAGATGGGGGAAAAACAAGAAGTTCAGTTTTAGTGAGGTTTAGTTTCAGATGGAGAGAGGACATGATGTCGAGAGCACGGACAGACAGTCACTGGTGTTTTGCAGCAGGGCAGGAGTGAGGTCTCGGAGGAGGTGTATAATTGAGTGTCATCAGTGTAGAGATGGTACTGGAAGCCAAATCTACTGATGGTTTGGCCAATGGGGGCTGTATAGAGTGAAAAGAGGAGAGGACCAAGAACGGATCCCTGAGGAACCCCAACGGCAAGAGGGAGAGGAGAGGAGGTAGAACCTACAAATGAGACACTGAAGAAGCGGTCAGAGAGGTAGGAAGAGAACCAAGCGAGAGCGGTGTCCTGGAGGCCAATGGCGCGGAGCTGAGGAGAAGATGGTGATCAACAGTGTCAAACGCTGCAGAGAGATCCAAGAAGAACAACAACGAGTAGTTACCCTGAGATTTAGCAGTGTGGAGATCGTTAGAGACTTTAACTAAGGCAGTTTCTGTGGAGTGTAGGGTGCGGAAACCTGATTGTAGAGGATCCAGAAGAGAGTTAGCAGAGAGATAGCGGATTAGGCGAGAGTAGACCAAGCCTTCCAGGAGCTTAGATAAAGGGCAGGTTAGAGACTGGTCGGTAGTTGGCGGCAGCAACAGGAGGGTCCAGTGAGGGCTTTTTCAGTAAAGGAGTTATAACAGCGTGTTTAAAGGAGGATGGGAAGATCCCAGTGGAGAGAGAGAGGTTACAGATTGCAGTAAGGTGAGAGAGGATGGATGGAGAAATAGACTGGAGAAGGAGGGAGGGAATGGGTCGCTAGAGCAGAGTGTGGGACGAGCAGACAGGAGAAGCCTGGACACTTCTTCCTCTGTCGTCGGGTCAAGGCTGCGAAGATTAGAGGACGTGCGGGAGGGACAGGATGGGTATTATTTGGGGATTGTGATGTGATTTTTGCCGGATACTGTCAATTTTGTCTTTGAGTGGCCAGGTCCTCAGCACAGAGGTCAGAGACCGGGCCTGAGCTTTAGGCCTGAGAAGGGAGTGGATGGTGTCAAACAGGGTTGTTGTGTAAGGTTGAGATGAGGGAGGTGAAATATTTTTGTTTTGTGCTGTGAAGGGCAGTGTGATAAGTCCTGAACATGAATTTGTAGTGGAGAAAGTCTGCAGGTAGCTTTGACTTTCTCCACAGACGCTCAGCACACCTGAAGCATCGTTGCAGGAACCGAGTCTGAGGCGTGTGCCAAGGCTGCGGGCATCTGACTCTGGTGGTGCGGTGTGTGAGTGGTGCCAATATGTCCAGGGTGGGTGTGAGAGTTTCGTTGTAATGTCTGACAGCCTGGTCAGGACAGGAGAGGGAGGAGATTGGGGCATGAGGACTGTATGGTGTCTATGAGTTCCCTGGGTGTTAATGGAGCGGATATTTCTGAATGGGTGAAGGGCAGGTGTATCCAGAGAAAGCTGAGAATTGATAGTAAAAGAGATGAGGTTATGATCAGAGAGAGCATAAGGGGAATTAGTGAGGTTAGAAATTGATGAGAGACGACAGAAGACCAGATCCAGAGTTCCCATCCTTGTGGGTGGGAGAGTCTGTAAACTGCAAGAGGCCAAGAGAAGAAGTTAGTGAAAGAAACTGAGAGGCAGAAGGAGACATGGGGTCATCAATGGGGATGTTGAAATCACCCATGATGAGAGTGGGCATTTCAGAAGAGAGGAAGTGTGGGAGCCAGGCGGCAAAATGATCCAGAAACTGGCGGGTTGAGCCGGGGGGTCTGTACACAACTGCGACTCTGATGGAAAATGGCCAAAAGAGTCTAATGGTGTGGACTTCAAAGGAGGGGAAAGTGAGGGAGGGTGCGGGAGGAATGACCTGGTAAGTGCAGTGTGGAGAGAGAAGTATGCCAACTCCTCCACCCTGCCTGTTCTCAGGTCTGGGGGTGTGGGTGAAGTGTAGCCCATCATAGGTGAGAGCGGCAAGGGAAGCGGTGTCAGAGTGCTGGAGCCACGTTTCTGTGAGGGCCAGCAGGTTGAGGGAATGAGAAAGAAACAGGTCATGAACAGCAGTGAGTTTGTTGCCAACAGATCAGGCGTTCCACAGAGCACATTTAAAAGGGGCAGGTTCTGTAGAGATCACTCCTCAGCAGTCTCCTCATTATCAGCACAGGCAGGATTACACTGAAAGGTGACACCAATGTGTATAGATAACACAGGATCCACCATTCACAATAGGAGATGTCACAGCTCCCCCTCTCTCCTCCTCCCTGCACACTTCCCAGGTCACAGAGCATGCCCACAACACTCTCCTATAGAAGTCAATGGGTCTGCTCCTGTTCACAGGCTCCTATGTGCATGAAGGTGCAGTAAAACATCTCTCTAAATGCTGTGAAAAGCAGCTCAAGCAAGAAAGCTTTTCCAACAATCATATACAGAAAGCCGAATCTACAATCCGAAAATAAAAACGGCAAAGAAGCAAATAGTATGGATCAGGGTCTCGTTTTAATATGTAAAAAAATAAACTGGCGACAGATTCCCTTTAAAGTAGTCAGCAAGAGCAAAGACACTCAGACCAATGAAGAGTCTCACTCCACAAAATTGTAGGATAGAGAACATGGGTTACAACAGTGAATATATCCTTTAAGTGCAATGATTCTGAAAAAGGAAAGCAAAAATCGTCACATAGGAGAGGCCGGGCAAGGACAGCGAGCATTTCAGTTGTTACATCAACACCACAAGTATTGAAGTCTGTAATTTGTGGTCCGAAAATTGTCCAATTATATTGTACAATGGATACATATTGTACAACTGGTCATATACAGTGAATCACTGTGAAAATGATGGTCAAGAGCATCTATAGGAAGAAATCAGGAAAAAGCTCAAAGTCCATAAAGGCTAAATGGGGACACCTATCCATAGAGTTCATGGGGACACCTATCCATAGAGTTCATGGGGACACCTATCCATAGAGTTCATGGGGACACCTATCCATAGAGTTCATGGGGACACCTATCCATAGAGTTCATGGGGACACCTATCCATAGAGTTCATAGGGACACCTATCCAAAGAGTTCATAGGGACACCCGTGTCGGGTCGCGGGCACACCCGCACCCCTGCAGCGTCCACTGCTGCGAGCGGCACCACGACCTGGTCCTCAGGCTGCGGGCACGCTCGCAGTTCTATCCTACACTTACCCCACCGTGCTCTTGTTGCTGGCCGGGTACTGCAACTAAGTTTAAAGGGACAACGCACCGGTGATTGGTTTTCACCGGGCACTGATCCTATTTAAGTCCTACCTTTTCTTGTGGTCCCTGCCGAATCAATAGTGCCCTGTGCCTAGAGAGGAAGCGTTCCATAGTGTCCTGCGTTTACTGTGTACCGTTCCGTTTGCCTCCGTCCCTCGACCCCGAACCATTGCCGCCTGTCCTGACCTTCTGCCTGTCCCCGACTACAAGCCTGCTTCACGATTCTGTACCGCGCAACACTTGGCTGCCTCCACAAGCAAGTCACGTCAGGGGTAGCGACCTGGTAGTACTCCGCCGTAGCAAGTCCATCCCGCTTTGCGGCGGGCTCTGGTGAAAACCGGGACCTACTTAGATTCCGCTCCCTGGCGTGGCTTACGCCATTGCTTGCAGTGGTCCAGAGGATCCACTACCACTGACCGTTACAGTTCGATCCGGCCACAGATCCCGCCAAGGTGCCTCTTCCGAGCGTCTCTGACCTCTCCACCATCGTGGCCCAACTGTCGAAACAGATCACGCAGCAGGTGCAGCAGCTCAACCAGCTGTCTACTATGATGCAGCAGCGCCTCGCCACTCAGCAGCAGCAGCAGTCGGCTGTGGTGGCTCCACCCGTGGCAGCCGCTCTGGTGATGTCCACCGGCCCTAAGCTCCGGTTGTCCATGCCGACGAAGTTTGATGGGGACCCTAAGGCCTGCAGGGGCTTCATCACCCAGTGCTCCCTACACGTGGAACTTATGGCTGGTCAGTCCCCGTCTGAAAGGTCCAAGGTGGCCTTCGTGGTCAATCTCCTCTCCGGAAAAGCCCTGGCCTGGGCGACTCCACTCTGGGACCGAGGCGATCCGGTCACAGCTGATCTTGCTACATTTCTGCATGAGTTTCGCAGTGTTTTCGAAGAGCCTGCCTGCACCTCTTCTGCCGAGACCGCCTTGTTGAACCTGCAGCAAGGGAACTCCTCCGTAGGAGACTACTCTGTGCGATTCCGCACACTAGCTTCAGAATTGACTTGGAACGACGCAGCATTGTACGCCACGTTCAAGAAGGGCCTCTCCAGCCAGATTAAGGATGCCCTCTCCACCAGGGACCCTCCGACTTCTCTAAGTGAGCTCATCCACCTAGCTACACGTATTGACATAGGTTTCTCGGAGAGACGGGAGGAGCTCTGCCAGGAGCATGAACCGGTCCGAGCACGTCATCTGCCTCTTCTTGCACCGGTGTTCCCTCGTCCTCCACTGCCTCCTTCGCAGCCAGCCATCGAATAGGCCATGCAAGTGGGCAGAGCCCACCTAACTTCACAAGAACTTACACGGCGCCATGAGGAGAACTTGTGTCTCTACTGCGGCAGCCCTGAACATTTCCATAGGGGTTGTCCGCTCCGTCCGCAACGTCCGGGAAACGTGCGCACCTAGGCTTCATGGGAGAGGCATCCCTAGGTGTGAGCAATCCCTCTCCATGGCTCATGCTGCCAGTTCTGGTCACAATCAATTCCGGAATCTCGTTTCAAGTGTCGGGCTTCCTGGATTCTGGGTCTGCCAGGAATTTCATGGATGCTTCTTTGGTGGCCAGGTAACGTCTCTCGGTGGTCCACTTAGACCAACCCTTGGTCATCTCATCAGTGGTGAGCTACTGAGCGACTCCATCCTCTTTCGGACTGAACCGGTGGTCCTACAAGTAGGAGCTTTGCACAAGAAGAAGATCGCATTCTTCGTACTACCCCGTTCTTCCTCGGCTGTCCTCCTGGGGCTTCCATGGCTGCAGCGTCACGCCCCTATGCTCGACTGGAAGACGGGTGAAGTTTTGCGTTAGGGTTGAGACTGCCAGTCTCGCTGCCTGTCGGCACCTCACCGGGAGCGCCTCTACCAGGCCTGCCGCTACAGTATCAGGATTGCTGAGAAGCAAGCGGAAACACTTCCTCCTCATCGTCCATACGATTGCCATATAGACCTACTGCCCAGAACTAGTCCCCCCCGGGGTAAGGTCTACCCGCTCTCCGTACCCAAGACTCAGGCTATGTCGGCCTACATTAAAGAGAATCTACAGAAGGGCTTCATCCACAAATCAACTTCTCCAGCGGGTGCCGGTTTCTTCTTTCTGGAGATGAAGGATGGATCTCTGGGTCCGTGCATCGATTACCGCGGTCTCAACAAGATCACCATTAAAAACCGATATCCATTACCATTGATTACTGAGCTCTTTGACCGTCTACACAGAGCTAAAATCTTTTCCAAGTTAGATTTGCGGGGGGCTTAAAATCTCATTCAGATCCGAGAGGGTGACGAGTGGAAGACGGCCTTTAATACTCGTGACGGGCACTTGGAGTATCTGGTGATGCCTTTCGGCCTGTGCAATGCTCCAGCAGTCTTCCAGGAGTTTGTCAATTATATTTTCTGGGATCTCCTGTATGTCTGCGTAGTCGTCTATCTGGATGACATGCTGGTTTTCTCACCCGATCTAGAGTCCCATCAGTTGCATATTCGCCAGGTTCTGAGACGTCTGCGTAATAACCATCTCTATGCCAAACTGGAGACGTGCCTATTTCATCAGACCAGCCTTCCGTTTCTCGGCTATATTATCTCGGGCAAGGGTCTGCAGAGGGACCCCGCAAAACTGTCCGCTGTCCTGCAGTGGCCTCGACCCGTTGGTCTCTGGGCCATACAACGTTTCCTGGGATTCGCCAACTACTATAGGCAGTTCATTCCACATTTCTCGATGTTGGTGGCACTGATTGTGGCTCTCACCAAGAAGCATGCCAACCCGAAAAAGTGGCCACAGCCGCTGAAGAGGCCTTCTCCAAGTTGAAAGCTGCCTTTGCCTCTGCACCTTTGTTGTCCCGGCCCGATACTGACAGCCCCTTCTTTTTAGAAGTTGACGCCTCTTCCATTGGGGCTGGAGCGGTCCTCACTCAAAAGGGGCCCAAGGGTAAGACCCGGACCTGCGGTTTCGTCTCTTAAACATTTTCTCCCACAGAAAGGAACTACACCATCGGGGATCGGGAGCTGCTGGCCATCAAGCTTGCCCTGGAAGAATGGCGCCACCTCCTGGAGGGTGCTCGGCATCCGGTGAATATCTTTACCGACCACAAGAATCTTCTCTATCTTCAGACCGCACAACGTCTCAATCCACGTCAAGCCAGGTGTTCTTTGTTCTTCTTCCGTTTCAATTTCATTATTAACTTCTGGCCAGCGGAAAAGAACATCAAGGCCGATGCCCTGTCTCGTGCTTCTGTTATTATTGGAGAAGAGGTCATTCCTCAGTACATTGTACCTCCAGGATGCCTGATATCCACAGCTCCCATAACCCTTCAACGTGCACCCCCGGATAAGACGTATGTGCGCCCGGTGCAATGCTAAGAGTTCTGAAATGGGGCCATTGCTCTCATGTAGCCAGACACCCTGGGGTGCGGTAGTCTTGCTGTCTAATTTCCCGGTTCTACTGGTGGCCTGACCTTGCTAAAGATGTGCAGGAGTTCGTGGAAGCCTGTACCACCTGTGCACGCAACAAATCACCTCGACTCAAGCCTGCGGATTTGCTGCAGCCTCTGCCTGTTCCTGACAGTCCATGGGGCCACATTGCTATGGACTTCATCACCGACTTACCTCCCTCTGACGGTAATACGGTTATCTGGGTGGTCACTGACCGTTTCTCTAAAATGGCGCACTTCATTCCCTTGCCTGGCCTACCTTCTGCTCCTCGACTCGCCAATCTCTTTTTCAAACATATCTTCCGGCTGCATGGACTTCCCCAACATAGTGTTTCAGATCAGGGAGTTCAATTTGTCTCAAGATTTTGGCGGGGCCTCTGCTCGCTACTACAAGTTAAACTGGACTTCTCTTTCGTGTACCACCCACAGTCCAACGGCCAAGTGGAGAGAGTGAACCAGGTCTTGGTTACCTATCTCCGCCACTTTGTATCTGCAAGACAAGATGATTGGTCCAGTCTGTTACTATGGGCGGAATTTTGGTATAATTCCCTGGAGTCAGATTCTGCCGGGGGCATCCACCTTTTTCATTGTCTTCAGTCGGCACCCCCGCCCTCCTCTTCCACTGTCCTCTGCCTCCTCTGATGTTCCTGCGGTGGACAATCTGGTCCGTGACCTATCAGCCATATGGAAGGAGACACGTCAATCTCTGCTCCAGGCCTCAGCTCGCATGAAGGTGCAAGCAGACAAAAAGAGAAGACCCCCTCAATCTTTTGCTCTGGGAGATAGGGTATGGTTATCTGCCAGGTACGTCCGCTTGAAAATACCCAGCTACAAGCTGGGTCCCCGGTTTCTGGGTCCTTTCGAAGTCCTGAGACGCATTAACCCTGTGGCCTACAAACTCCGGCTCCCTCCCACTATGCGCATCCCAAACTCCTTTCACGTCTCCCTGCTGAAACCGGTCATCCTTAATCGTTTCTCACGGCCTGTGGCTCCTCCGTCTCCCGTAGCTGTCTCCACCAAAGCTTTTACGGTCAAGGAGATTCTGGTTAGAGGGAGACGATTTTTCTTGGTCGACTGGAAGGGGTTTGGGCCTGAATAAAGGTCGTGGGAGCCGGAGGATAACATCCTGGACAGGTTCTCTTGACCAAGTTTTTGTGGACTAGGAAGAGGGGGAGGCCTAAGGAGGGTACTGTTACGGCTGTCTCCGTGACCCCCATATCGTGTCACAGGCACACCTACACCCCCGCAGCGTCCCCTGCTGCGAGCGGCGCCACAACCCGGTCCTCGGGCTGCGGGTGAGCTTGCAGCTCTATCCCACACTTACCTCATCGCGCTCCTGTTCCTGGCCGGGCGCGCGCTCCTGTTGCTGGCCGGGTGTGCGCTCGCCCCTTAGGGCACGCGCTCGTGGTACTGCAACTAAGTTTAAAGGGACAACGCACCGGGGATTGGTTTTCACCGGGCGCTGATCCTATTTAAGTCCTGCCCTTTCCTGTGGTCCCTGCTGAATCAAAGTCCCCTTCCCTGAGCGGAAGCGTTTCATGGGGTTCCCATTTACGTGTACCTATTTTTTGCCTCCGCCCCTCGACCCGAACCTTGGCCTGTCTTGCCTTCTTGCCTGTCCCAACTACGAGCCGTTTACGTTTCTGTCCCAAGCTCCCCCTCGGCTGCCCCGTGGCAAGTCACGAGGGTAGCGACCTGGTAGATCCCGGCAGAAGTCCATCCCCTTTGCGGCGGGCTCTGGTGAATCCGGACCTTTAGCCCCGCCCCCGGGGCCTTACCCATCGCTTGTGGTGGTCCAAGGATCCATACCCGGGGCCGTTACAATATATTTTTAGTATTAATTTTTAAATATATGGAATTTCACTTTGGGAATAAAATTTTTTAGGGGTTTTCAGGGAAAAGCTTTTGGGAATGAAACAATCCCCATACGGGGTGAAAACTGATGTAGAACAAGAGATAAGGTATTCTCCCAGGATGAAAAAAATTTGAAAAAAGGGCCGGAATTGGCTTCTTTAGTCAATTACAATTGGTTTAATCTAAGGTCCTCCTAATCAGGACGTACAGAGAAAGAGTCTGTTGTCTTAAAACAAGTTTTCCCATTTGATCAGGATGTCAAGATGGTCGGTTTATTGATAAAGAGTGATATACCTACTGTATAATTTGCCTACAGGGGGCAGTGTTTATTGCCTCAAAACTGATACGGAAAAATTTTTGTTTTCCTTATTGTGGGGAATTTGGGGATCTGATTTCCCCAAGAATTGAAAAATACTAGTGAGGGTTGACTGAGGGAGGGGTCTTGAAGGAGAGAGAAGAGCTCTTGAAAGGAAGCCAGCAGACTGTGATAAGCCTCTTGCTTGGAGGAGGGGTCCACAGGTGGTGGGACCCTTTGGAAAGGCACATGAGGAGCACTGCCTGGAGAAAACAAAAAGGGTGCTTTAAGAACATTGGCCTGACAGGGCCCGTTCTATAACGCTTTTGGCCAGTTGAATGTACCAGAAAGTATGACCTGTTCTTTGCGGGCTACTTCAGGGCAGTGTAGAGCCATACCACAAGTTGGCCAGGCACCACTTTCCCCCGGTTTCTTTTTGGTCATAATAAGGGCAGTGTAACCATCCAAAATCTGGGGTCAGGCAACCCTTTACCCCGGTCTGGCTGTTCTTCTGCGGCTACTACGGGCAGTGTAGAACCCAAAACCCCAATCTGGCTCAGGGACCACCTTTTCCCTGGTTGTTCTTCTGAGGTCATAATATAGGGCAGTGTAGAGCCAAAAACCACAAGTCTGGGTCGGCACCCCCTTACCTGGTCTGTTTTCTGCAGGAAAACATACAGGGCAGTGTAGGGCCAAAACCTCAAGTCTGGGCCCGGCACCACCCTTTACCCCCGGGCTGTTCTTCTGCGGTATACATACAGGCGTGTGAGCCAATACCCAAAAGTCTGGGGCCCGGACCACTTTTCCCCCGGTCTGTCTTTTGCAGGTCATACATCCGGGCGTGTAGAGCCAATCCCCAAGTCTGGCTCGGCACCCTTTACCCTGGGCTGGCTGTTCCCTTTGCAGGGCAACATACAGGGCAGTTGTAGAACCAATCCAAAGTCTGGTCGGCACCCCCTTTTCCCTGGCCCGTTCTTTTGCGGTCATACATAAGGGGGTGTAAGCCAAAAACCAAATCTGGCTCAGGCACCCCCTTTTCCCCGGGCTGTTCTTCTGCGGTCAACATTAAGGCAGTGTAGGGCCCAAACCTCAAGTCTGGTCGGCCCACCTTTACCCCGGTTGTTCTTTTGCAGGGCTTCAAACAGGGCAGTGTAGGGCCAATACCTCAAATCAGGCTCGGCACACCTTTAACCCCCCGGGCTGTTCTTCGAGGTCAACTTTAAAAGGGGAGTTAGAGCCCAAAACCACGTCTGGCTTGGGACCCCTTTACCCCTGGTCTGGGGTTCTTTGCAGGGCATACATACAGGGGGTTTTGACCCAAACACAAGTCCGGGGCGGGCCCAAACCCTTTTCCTGGCCCGTTCTTTGCGGTCATAAAACAGGGGAGTGTAGAGCCAAACCCCAATCGGCTCAGGACACCTTTACCCGGTCGTTCTTCTGAGGGAACATACGGGCAGTGCAGAGCCAATTACCAAAAGTTGGGTCAGGCCCACCTTTTTCCCTGGCTGTTCTTCTGCGGGGTCATCATACAGGGCGTGTGACCAAAAACCCAAGTCTGGCTCAGGTCCCCCCCCCTTTCCCCGGGCGGTTTCCCTGCGGGGCATAATTTTTCAAACCCAGTTTTGGGCCCAAAGCCACAATTTGGCTCAGGGACCCCTTAACCCCGTTGGCTGCTTTCTGCGGTCATAATACGGCGTGTAGAGCCAAAAACCCCGTCTGGCTAGGCCACCTTTACCGGTTGTTCTTCTGCAGGTCTAATACAGAGCATGTGGCCCCAAACAAGTCTGGCTCAGGCACCCCTTTTCCCCGGTCTGTTTTTTTGGGTATTCATACAGGGGTGTAAGCCAATACCCAAGTCTGTCAGGCCCTCCTTTACCCCGGGTTTGGGGTTTTCTGAGGTATACATAAGGGGGTGTAAGCCAAAGCCAAAGTCTGGCCAGGTAACCTTAACCCCGGCGGCTGCTTTTCTGCAGGCATCATACAGGGAGGTAGAGCCTACCAAAGTTGGCTCAGGACCACCTTTTCCCTGGTCTGTTTTCTGCAGGTTTCATTCGGAGTGTGAGCTATACCCAAGTCTGGCTCAGGCACACTTTTCCCCGGTTTTCTTTGAGGTCTCTACAGGACAGTGTAGGCCCAAAACCCAAGCTGGCTCAGGGACCACCCTTTTCCCGGTCTGGTGTTCTTTGCAGGTCATACAAACAGGGCAGGTAGAGAATCCCAATCTGGTCAGGCACCCTCTTTACCCTGGTCTGGGTGTTCTTCTGAGGTCTAAAAGGAGTGTAGAGCCTACCCAAGTTGGCTCAGGCCCACCCCTTTTCCCCCGGGTTTTTTTCTGCAGGGCTACATAAGGGCAGTGTAGAGCCAAACCACAAGTCTGGGTCAGGGACCCTTTACCCTGGGCGTTCTTTTGAGGGAAAAAACGGGCATGTAGAGCCAATACCACAAGTCTGGCTCAGTACCACCCTTAAACCCCGGTCTGGGGTTTCCCTGAGGGCATACTACAGGACAGTGTAGGCCAATGCCACAGTCTGGCTCGGTACCCCTTAACCCCGGTCTGGCTGCTTTTCTGGGTATACATAAGGGGAGTGTAGGCCAAAACCACAAATCTGGCTCAGCCCCCTTTACCCCGGTCTGTTTTCTGAGGTATACTAAGGGAGTGTGAGCTTTACCACAAATCGGGTCAGGCCCCCTTTTTCCCTGGTTTCTTCTGAGGTCTACATACAGGCGTGTAGAGCCCAAACCACAATCTGGCTCAGGCACCACCTTTTTTCCCGGTCTGGGGTTCTTTTGCAGGTATACATACAGGGAGTGTTGAGCCAATACCCAAGTTGGTCAGGCACCACTTTACCCTTTGGCTGTTCTTCGAGGTCATCAACAGGGCGTGAGAGCCAATACCACAAGTCTGGCTCAGGGACCCCCTTTACCCTGGCTGTTCTTTGCGGTTCATACATTTCAGGGCATGTAGAGCCAAAACCACAAGTTGGCTAAAGGGCCCCCCTTTACCCGGTTGTTCTTCTGCAGGGCATACTGGGAGTGTGAGTCAATCCCCAAATGGCTCAGGGGCCACTTTTACCCTGGGCTGGTGTTCTTTGCAGGGCATACATACAGGGCAGTGTAGAGACAAACCCCAAGTCTGGTCGGCACCCCCTTTACCCCGGTGTTTTCTGCGGTCATCAACAGGGGTGTAGAGCCAATATACGTCTGGCCAGGGGCCACCCTTTTCCCCGGGGCTGTTTTCGGGGGTCATAATACAGGGACTGTAGAGCCAATACCCAAGTCTGGCTCAGGCACCACCTTTTCCCCCGGTTGGTGTTTTCTGAGGCTTTCAAAAGGGCGTGTAAACCAATACCCCAAGTTGGGCCCGGCCACCTTTACCCTGGTTGTTTTCTGCAGGGCAACTTCAGGGGGGGTAAGCCAAAAAACCCAAAAATTGGGTCGGCCCACCTTTTTCCCCGATCTGTTTTCTGGGTATCATAAAGGGGAGTGTAGAGCCAATACCCAAAATCTGGCTCAGGCACCACCTTTTACCCCCGGGCTGGCTTTGCAGGGCATACATACGGACATGTAGAGCAATACCACAATCTGGTCAGGCCCACCCTTTTCCCTGGTCTTTCTTCTGAGGTTATACAAAAGGGCAGTGTAGAGCCAATACACAAGTCTGGCTCAGGCCCCCCCTTTTCCCGGGTTTGGGTGTTCAATGCTATGCGCTAGGTTGGTTCTAAGAATCATAAAGTGTCTAATTCTATGAATGTGGTGGAACACATTTGCAGAACGCCCCCACATCTTTGGCGCCTTACAAAGTGTTGGGGTCACTTTTTTTAATTTTCAAAACTTGGGGTGCAATGTTCATAATTAAAGAAAAAGGTAGATAGTTTTTTGGTGCTTTTTCCCCCGGTTTGATCACCAGATGCCCCTGAATCCTCAAATTTTTGGGGTGCTTCTGTCCTTTGTCACATCATCAATAAACACAAGTGACCCAGTGCCACTGGCAGCCATGCATGCCCATGCCATCTCCCTGCCTCGGTCGTTTGTTACAGATAATTTGGTATGCTTTGGATCATCAGCTGTACCACGCCTTCCCCCTACTTTTTTCTTTCCATCATTCTGGTAGAGGTTGATTTAATCTGTGCTGACTATTTTAGATGTTTTTTTTAGCAAAGTCCAATCTAGCCTTTTTGTTCTTGAGGCCTATGAGTTGTTCATCAAGTTCTTGGGGACTCCTGTATATAGATTTCATGGGAATACCTGTTCATCAAGTTCTTGGGGATAGCTATTCATCGATTTCTTGGGGACACCTTTCCATAGAGTTTATTTGGACACTTATTCATTGAGTTAATGGGGAAACCTGTTCATCAAGTTCATGCGAATACCTATTCATCAGGGTCATGTGGACACTTATTTTTCAAGTTCATGGGGACGACACTGTTCTTTATAGAGTTATGGGGCACCTGTTCCATTTGGGAAGTTAATTATGGGACAAAAAGGTTGGAATATAAGTTCATGGAAGGGACACCTGATTTGGGGAAGTAGGTTAAAAAACACAGCAGAGAACCTTTGTTTGCATTAGATGGGTTTATGGGGACACTTGTCCCCTCGAATCCCGGAGCACCTGTCCATAGAGTTCATGGGGACATCTGTTCATTGAGGTCTGGGGGACACCTTTCTATAGAGTTCATGCGGACACAAGTACATAGAGGTCATGGGGACACCTGTCTGTAGAGTTTATGGGGACATCTATCTGTAGAGTTCATGGGGAAACCTGTTCATCAAGTTCTTGGGGATAAATATTCATAGAGTTCATGAGGACACTTGTCCATCGAATCCATGGAGTCACCTGTCCATAGAGTTCATGGGGACACCTGTTCATTGAGGTCTCGGGGACACCTGTCTGTAGAGTTTATGGGGACATCCGTCTGTAGAGTTCATGGGGAAACCTGTTCATCAAGTTCTTGGGGATAAAAATTCATTGAGTTCATGGGGACACTTATTTATTGAGTTCATGGGGACTACTGTCCACAGAGTTTATGTGGACACTTATTCATGGAGTTGATGGGGAAACCTATTCATCGAGTTCACGGGGACACCTATTCATCGAGTTGATAGGGGAACCTATTTATCGAGTTCATGGGGACACTTATTCATCAAGTGCATAGGGACAGCTGTTCATCAACCTTTCCAAAGAGTTCATGGGGACACCTATCTGAAGAGTTCTTCGGGAAACCTGTTCACCAAGTTCTTGGGGATAAATATTTATTGAGTTTATGGGGACACTTATTTATTGAGTTCATTGGGACACCTGTCCATAGAGTTTATGTGGACAGCTTCAGTATTCATTGAGTTGATGAGGAATCCTATTCATCGAGTTGATGGGGACACTTACTTATCAAGTTCATGGGGACACCTGTTCATCGACTTCATGGGAACAGTTATTCATCAAGTTTATGGGGGCATCTGTTAATCAAGTTCATCGGGACACCTGTCTAAAGAGTTCATGGGGACACCTGTTCGAGTTCATTGGGACACCTGTTCATAAAGTTCATGAGGAAACCTTCTCATCCAGTTCATGAGGACACTTATTAATTGAGGTCATGGGGTCATGGGGACATCTGTCCAAAAATTTCATGAGAAACATGCCTATAGAGTTCATGGGGACACCTTTTTATCAATTTCATGAGGACCAATGTCTAAAGAGTTCATTGGGGCACCTATTCATAGAGTTCATGAGGACACTTGTTCTTCAGGACACTTGTCTATAGAGTTCATGGGGAAACCTGTTCATCGAATTCATGGAGACGCCTGTCTATAGGTTTATATGGACACCTATTCATCAGGTTGATGGGAAAACCTGTTTATCAAGTACATGGGGACACTCATTTATTGAGTTCATGGGGACACTTATTTATTGAGTTCATGGGGACACCTGACTATAGAGTTTATGTGGACACCTCTTCATCGAGTTGATGGAGAAACTTATTCATCAAGTTCATGGGGACAGTTATTAATCAAGTTCCGTTATTCATCAAGTTCATGGGGGCATCTGTTCATCGAGTTCATCGGGACACCTGTCTAAAGAGTTCATGGGGACACCTGTTCAAGTTCATCAGGACAACTGTTCATAAAGTTCATGGAGAAACCTTCTCATCCAGTTCATGAGGACACTTATTCATTGAGGTCATGGGGACATCTGTCCAAAAATTAATGGGGACACCTGTTCATCGAGTTCATGGAGATAAATATTCATTGAATTAATGGGGCCACTTATTCATTGAGTTCATGGGGACGCCTGACTATAGAGTTTATGTGGACATCTCTACATCGAGTTGATGGGGACTCTTATGCATCAAGTTAATGTGGACACCTTTCCATAAAGTTCATGGCGACACTTGTCGATAGAGTTCATGAAGAAACTTGTCCATTGAGTTCATGGAGACACTTGTCCATCGAGTTCACGGGGACACCTAACTATAGAGTTTATGTGGACACCTCTTCATCGAGTTGAGGGGGACACCTTTCCATATAGTTCATGGCTACACTTGTCGATAGAGTTCACGGGGACACTTGTCCATTGAGTTCACTGGGACACTTGTCCATCGAGTTCACGGGGACACCTGTCCATAGAGTTCTTGGTGAAATCTTTTCATAGAGGTCATGGGGACACCTTTATGTAGAGTTCATGGGGACACGTATCCATAGAGTTTACAACTTTCTAGACCTACTTGTAGCAATTCGATCCAACCCAAAGCAAATCCCTGGACTATTGTGGGCAATTTTGTCTAGTGTGGTTGGATATTCTCTCCTAGCCCCAAAGAGACTGTTGATTATAATTACATAGATACTTCCCATGTATGGATCACAACTCCCAATACCATCATTGTAGCATGAAGTCCCGGGAAAACCTTGGAGAACTTTCTACCAACCAGAAACCCTTTTGAAGTTATGGAGCTCAGAACTGCATCTCATTCTGCCGTTGTGTTTTTTTGTTTAATTTTGAATTTACATGATAACTTTATTCTGTGGCTCAGAATGATTATGGAACTGTAAATTTTTTTTTTTACTCCTGATACTTTTGCACAACAAAAACATTTGAAACCCTTTGAAACCAAGCAGCCTGGCACTGA
Source organism: Phyllomedusa bahiana (assembly GCA_025379985.1). Classification (NCBI taxonomy): domain Eukaryota; kingdom Metazoa; phylum Chordata; class Amphibia; order Anura; family Hylidae; genus Phyllomedusa; species Phyllomedusa bahiana. Next base: position 43,215 of record JAODAL010026879.1, read on the forward strand.
GCTGGCTTTAGTCTGACAGCTACAGAGGAACATTTCAATGACGTGCGAGCTGTACTTCCGTTACTGAAACCACAAACAACATATTGACACAATATCAAGGGCCCACTATCCGCAGATTATTCTCTGTCACTTAGAATTAACATTTCATTAAATTTAATACGACTGAATCCATCTCAGGATATTCATTCATTAAAAGTACAGATGATCCTGAATGAAGCCACTTGCCAGAGACTGAGGGGGCAGGACAGATGGCAGCGACTCCATGGACAGGAATGAATCTGAAAAATGCCCATAAATTAATCCTAATATATTCAATTAATTTGCCGTTGGAAACCAGACTCCTCTCCAGGACGGTTTATTGCGTTCTAGTTATTACAATCCCACCACATGGTATTAGATTAATTAGTGTATATGAAAAATGTTCTGCAAACCCGATACCCTCTTAAAGAGTTCTGCAAACCCCATACCCCCTTACTCAGTTCTGCAAACCCTTTACCCCCTTAATAAGATCTGAAAACCTTATACCCTCTTAAGTTCTGCAAACCCCACACCCCCTTGATAAGTTCTGCAGACCCCTTATCCCCTTAATAAGTTCTGCAAATGCCATACTGTCTTCATAAGTTCTGCAAACTATATACCCCCTTAATAAGTTCTGCAAATGCCATACTGTCTTCATAAGTTCTGCAAATGCTATACCCCCCTAATAAGTTCTGCAGACCCCATACTGTCTAAATACTTTCTGCAAACCCCATACCCCCTAATAAGTTCAGCAAACCCTATACCCCCTTAATAAGTTATGCAAACTCCATACTCCCTTAATAAGTTCTGAAAACCTTATACCCTCTTAAGTTCTGCAAATCCCATACCCCATTAATACGTTCCGCAGACCCCATACCGTCTTAATAAGTTCTGCAGACCCCATACCCCGTTAGGGTAAGACCAGGCCCCTTAAAGCGGGCTCACATGCAGACAGCCTTGAAGCTAATCTAGGCCCCCCAGGGGATGACAGCATTCCCAGGCCACATCGGGCACTGGTTATCTTGGTGACCCAAGGGAGGGGGAAAACCCCCTGTTTTTGGTTTTGGACCAAGGTTTCAAAGGCTTTCCCGGCCCTGCCGTTCCAAGGTCCCCAGAAACTTTTAACTACAGTTCCGTTCCAAGCACAGTTGCAGCCGGGACCCCAAACCCACCGTAACACGACGTTTTTTTGTGCCCCAGCAGAATACACCTGCATCGTCCACGGTCAAAACACGGTGGGCAGTCGTTAAGGGGTTAAAGAGTTTTGCAAACTGCATATCCCCTTAAGATTTTTGCAAATTTCAAATAAGATTAAAAAACCCCCAAACCCTCTTAATAGGTTTTGCTTTATCCCTTAACTACTTAACAACTGCCCGCCGACTTTAGGTGCCGGCTGGTGCAGGTCGCTTGTCTACAGTGACGTCTTTTGGCTTCGCTGCAGACATCTGGGTTTGCGGCGCCCCCGGGCGCCGCAGCTGCGCTGAGATCGGATCGTGCTAACGCCCCATCCCGTCAGCCCTAGACCCGGGGGGCTGGGGAACCCCGCTCGCCGGGGCTTTAACCCTTTGATTGACGCAGTTCATCCCGCAGAGTAACAAAGGGGGTTTCCCTGCCCGTGGGGGGATCGAAACACCCATACCCGAAGAGCCCGGGAAGGCTGAAGTCAGCCCTTGGGGGCCTAGATAGCCCCAGAGCTGTCGTGTAAAAAGCCAGTGACCCGGCCAACGAGGGGTTCCTGATCGCCTTGTCAACTGACACAGAAAAATGTATTAGCAATATAAAAATCTAATACATTAATAAGTGTAAAAAAAAAATGTAAAACATTTCTCCCTTCATGGGTTTAAAAAAAAAAAAAAAAAAAAGAAAAAGTGTAAAAAAATTAATACAAAAATAAATAATAAAATAAAAAAAATATTTAATAAAAATAATTGTGCTTTAATTACACCCAATAAAACTACACATATTTGGTATCCACCGACCTAATAATCTGTAGAATTAAAATAACTGTTTTTAAGTGTGAATTATGAATGGGGCAAAAAAAAAAAAAAAAAAAAAAAATTTTCAAAATAAAAAAAACTTGCAGTTATTTATAAGTGAATTAAAACTTTCCCCCATAAAGTCAATTGTTGAAAAAATCGAGGCCTTAAAAATGCTTTATTAAAAAAAAAAAAAAAAGTTACATTTGTTAAACGAAGGAGGGCAAAAACAAAAAAAAACTTTTTGGTCATTAACGACTTTTCACTTCGGTTAAGGGGTTAAGCCGGCCCCCAATCCCCAGCCCTCCCCCCCCAAACGTCATTTTTTTCGGCTTTCCTTAGCTTTTTACGTGTTTAATTATTGAAAGTGAATTTGTGGGAGACCCTGAAACATACTTTTTGGTGGTTGGAGGAATATTTGGGGAAACCGTTTAAAAAGGTTTTTTGCCCCCCCGCTAAATCAGGCAGCAATAAACAGCCGCAGCGGCCAGGTAGGAGCGGGCTCAGCACCCAGACCAAACCCTACCTTTCCTCCCTTTGAGGAGGAACATGAAGACAATGTAGATTGTTGCTGCCTCTTTTACTAGAGACAACAGCTAAAAAAGTACATTATATTTTGTTTCTTTTAAATTAAAATTTTTATTACACTATTTATCACATGTTTTTTTTTTTTTTTCCCCCAAAAATTGGAAATTTGCAAAAATTTTTGAAAAAAAATTCGCCGGTAAAAATTTGTTGCTTTTAAATTTTTACAACCTTTAAATTTCCTTTTTAATGGAAAAATTTTAAAATTTTAATTTTAATTTTTTTTTAAAATTTTATGATCCAATAAAGATCAGAATAAACGAAGAAATCTGATTCAGTAACAAAATTGTTTTGTCGTTTTAAATCTCCTGAAAATGATAGAAAAAGTCTGCACTTCCTGCTACCGAGACTGTCCAGAAATCCATCCCCAGCAGGAGCCCCAAAAAACCCCAGTGCCTCATGGGAGAAGCTGCACAGGGGCAGATATTGATGGACAATCACTCACACGACTATACATGGGGGGTGACTGCTTGGTACATAACTGCACATAGACTAAAGTAAAAAAAAGTTAAAAAACAGTTCACTCAAGTTCAAAAAAAAACCCTCATTTCCATTAGGGGGACTGCACCAGTGCCAAATACTGGTGCCACTGGTCGTTGTTTTTCTCCTGTTTCAACTTTTGCCTTCATTTTCGACCAGTGGCCAAGAACATTAAGGCATATGCACTTTCCAGAGCCTTGGATGCAGAAGATGCTGTACCTGAGCCTCAACACCTTATTCCTCCTGATTGCCTCATTCTTGCTGCACCTAAAAAAGGGGGGGGTTTCCCTGAGGGGCCCCTTGTGTGCCCTGGGTCTCCCTTTCGAATTGCTGGTCACCCTGGGAAAAAGTCTAATGCGTCCCCGATTTGATCGCCTGGCATTATGGCGGCCTCCCCCCTTCACAAGATTTAAAGATTTTGTGGCTCTTGCCCCAACTGTCCCCGGGAATAAAAAACCAGTTTCTACCCACTACTTTCCCCTGTTCCCCCTTCAGTGCCGGGTTTTTAAACGGGAAACCCACATTGCGGGACTTTGTGACTGACCTCCCATCTTTCTCAGGATGTTCCATTTTCTGGGGTCTTGTGAACTGTTTTTCTAAAATGGCGCATTTTACTCCTCTCTCAGGTCTCCCCTTGACACCACAGCTGGCCACCTTGTGCGTAGTGCATATTTTTCGTTTGCACGGGATTCCTGCTAACATCCTCTCAGACAGAGGAGTACAGTTCACCTCGCCCTTTTGGCGGGACCTGTGTTCTCTTCTACAAATTAAGCTGGTGGCCCTTTCCCCTCAGCCAATGGTAAAGTGGAACGGTAACCGGATCCGGTAAATTTTTTGCCAATTTGTCTCAGCATGGCAACACAACTGGGTGTCTCTGCTGCCCTAGAGAAGAGGAACAACTTTCCTTATGGAGAGCACCATTGGCCTCTTCACACGGTTATTTGGGCCTGATTTCAGCCGTACTGGCGCCGTATTTGCGCCCAAATACGGTGAAATAGCCCCCGGCATTACGGTAATCAAACGTTCTCATAAAAATTGGTTTCCCGTCTCCCCTCCCCCTCGCGAATCCCCCGGGCGGGGGAAAGTGACATGCACTTATTTCGGGGTACGCGCCGTGAATTTTGAATGTTATGGGAGGGGCCCCCCCCCCCCCGTGCACGGCTGCCGGCGTAATTGGGGGGGCAAAACCCCGTCCCCGAATTCCCCGGAAAAAAGCCGTTTGTGAAGAGGGTTTAAAGGTGTGCGTTTTTGTTTGCCTTTTAGCCCTACTAAGGATCTGCAACAAAAGGGCTTTGGGAAAAGGTGGGAAGCTCACTGCCCCTTATTGGTTGTAAAATCCTTAATTTACTTCATTCATGAATCTTTGAGAAGCAAAAAGGAATTTAGTCAAGCAATATGCTCACTACACCGGCCGTTTCGGGGTTTTGCCCTATCAGTGAGAGCAGAGCGATAGACTTGACTGGGGGGGGCAATAGGGCTGAGAAGAGGAAACATCTCTCCTTTGGGAGGGACAGTTAAGGTGTGTTTGTTTTGATTGGCCCTTTTACCCCCCTTAAAATTTAATATCCGGGATTGTGGGAAGGGGCTGGGAAGCTCACTGCGCCCTTATTGGTTGTAACAAATCTCAATAAACTTGATTACTGAAACTTTGAGAAGCAAAAAGGAAAATTTTGTCAAAATACGCCAAACTACTACGGCCGGGTTTTTTCCCCTCATCAGTGTAGAGCAAAGCGATATGGTTTGCTGGGTGGGTGGGGAAAGTGGGAGGAAGAGTCCATTACAGTTCCCTCACAATGAAACCTTTTAGAAAAATCCCCTCTTAAATTGTGTTTGCACAGCCCCTCGCTTCCATGTGTCCCCGTTTTTCGGAAGTTCCTCGCACAACTTCAAGTACATGACTGTCTTCAGATCTGGCAACTTGCCCGTCGAAATTTACCCCAAGCTTCAAGAAACAAGCCTACAAGAAATGGCTCCTGTCCCGTAACAGCCTGGAGATAAAAATGCCCTTTTCCCAAACCCATCCACCCCTGAGGAACCCCGTTTTGGGTTGCACAAAGCTTTGGATCCCCGTCTTTTCTCAGTATCAACCCGTTTTCCTACAAATTTTTTCCTTCCCCCCCTCTTCCCCATTAATTTCATCTGTCCATTTTGAAAGGGGATTCTCGGGAAACCCCGGGGTGGCCCCTTAGATGGTTGTTGCACGGGTAAGTGTTGGCCGGGGTATATGGGGCTAACTTCCCCGGGACCTGAGTACCCCCAAAAATTCTTCGTTTCCCTAGTGACCCAATCTCGAAGAAACCCAAACCGGGTTCGGAAAAAACGGTAGTTGCATTTATTTCAGCAAAAAACTAGTTAGCCCTTGTCTTGGTGCAAAAACCGGATACAATAACTGTATGCAGAAACAAAGACTGCTTGAGATGATGTAATAGCGGCAGCTTGATAATGAAAAAACAGTTCTGAGATGTGTAAATCTGGTAATTTAGATGCTGGGAGTAGTAACTTTAGAAAGATAACGATTAAGACCTTTTTCCTGAAGAGTGGATTTTACACCAAGGGGACAGGCTTTGGAAAAAACCGGTTTTTAAGGACCTCTGATTCTTGAATACTGGAAAATTTAGACGCTGAAGCTACTTCCGCAGCGTTGACGCTGGAAGGCGGGTTTTACTTGAAAAGCCAGGAGAAAATATGCCCGGGGGGGAACCCCCCCTTATTTCCCGACGGGCGGACAAAGGTTTTTTGACTGGTTTTTCCCTCCGGTAGCATGGAGATCCCGTGTGGTCCTTAGGTGGTAGGGAAAAAAGACAGGTTTTTTAGGTGGGGGAGGGGCCCGCAGAAGGGGGTAGGTGAGCCAGGGGCAAAACAAACCCTTTTATTGGGGGAAACCCCGAAACCCTCCCCCGTGGAGGGAGAGACTAAATAACTACTGCCAACGCCTACTGCCTAAATGATCCCCCTGCCCAACTGCCTAACTGCTTGGCCACCGTTGGTGTTGGCTGGGGCGAGGGGGGCACATGTCAGGGCTATTGCATCATTTTGAACGACAGGTTATGCAGCCATCAGCGTATATTTTTTTAAAAACAAAAGTTTAACAAGGACACCAAACCAGAGGGCACTAGAGAATACTTTAGGCAATATTATGATTTCTTTCTGCACTGAAACATTGGACAGAAACAGCAAATTTGGAACAAAGAAATTTTTTAGTGCGGGGTCAACCCAAAACCCCTTATTCTAAATGGTTTTGGAAAAAAAGGTGGTGTCCCTGGCACACTCCCAGTACTAATTCCTAGGGGAAGGGGAACCCTTTAAGAAGCGAAAAATAAAAAACCTTTATCTCATGTGGAAAAAACTTTGGCAGATGAGGATCTGGGAACCACAAGAAAACCTCAATGCTCCTATCTTTCCATGTTCTCAAAGACCTTGATCCCATGGTAGGAGGGGCCTTAGGGAGGGTTGCTGGTCTCTGCTCACAGAAATCCCCTACACTGTTGGGCACCCAAAAATCGTTCGTCATTGGGGGTTTTTAGGACCTCCACAAGCAGGAAGTTTCACTGAAAAAAACTGGACCTTATGTTGGATGGTAAGGAGGGGAAAAGTGAAGAAAAGAAAACTGAAAGGGATGGAATTTAAAAAAATAAAACTCATGGGGGACTACTGATTGATTTTTATTTAAAGTCTAGTGAAAAGGGTTAAAAGTCGGTTTTTAAAAATCTGAAAAATTGCGTGTGGGGGCCCAAAAAGCAGACGAAAAATTTTTAAAAAGTTCACATTCAATCCATCGATCATTGTTCCCAATTTGGGTTTAAATGGAATATGTCTATGATTATAAAATCCGTTTTCTGTGACCTCAGGAAAGGCAAGCCCCGCAGCCCAAGGCCCGTTCGCCCCCCATGGTGGCTGCGGTTCCTTTGGATGCAATGGCGATGTTTCTCCCCTTTTTTTCGTGTTCACACTTGGACACTGCAGGGACGGGTTCAAGTCTTCTTTTTTTCTATTGTTTTAAATTTCGCAGGACCCCGGAATTTTACTGTATAATTTTGTATTCATTGCTCCTGCGTGGCCACAGTATGCTGTTACCTACCGTCACCTACCGGCCCTCTTTGTTTATAGTTGTGTCGTCCTTGTTCATGTTCTCATATCACCGATGTCTTCATTCATGAAGCTGTCACATCACCTCATCTGCCCACACGATTCACATTAGTCGTGCACGGATACAACCTTCTCTACCTCTTGGTTCCAGATATCCTGAGGTAATCGGTGTGAGATGACGGCCTTAAAGGGGTTGTCTCACTACAGGGATTGCTGCTTCTTATGTAAAAGATCTTGCAAAAACAAGTCACTTTGCAATATGTGTCCATTACCAGTGTCCTCTTGTATGGGCTGCATCATCTCCTCAGGTCGCTATAGCTACAGACCTGTTCTATCTCTCCTGATAGGCTGCCAGCACTGGATGCTATAGCTACAGACCTGTTCCATCTCTCTATGGCTGCAGCACGTCGCTATAGCTAAGACCTGTTTGATCCTCGATGCAGCCAGCACTGGTTGCTATAGCTACAGACCTGTTCCATCTCTCCTGATAGGCTGCCAGCACTGGTTACTATAGCTACAGACCTGTTCAGTCTCTCCTGATAGGCTGCCAGCACTGGTTGCTATAGCTACATACCTGTTTGAACTCTCCTGATAGGCTGCCAGCACTGGTTGCTATAGCTACATACCTGTTTGATCTCTCCTGATAGGCTGCCAGCACTGGTTACTATAGCTACAGACCTGTTTGATCTCTCCTGATAGGCTGCCAGCACTGGTTGCTATAGCTACAGACCTGTTCTATCTCTCCTGATAGGCTGCCAGCACTGGTCGCTAGGGCTACAGACCGGGTCAAGCTCTCCTGATCGGCTGCCAGCACTGGTTGCTATAGCTACATACCTGTTTGATCTCTCCTGATCGGCTGCCAGCACTTGTTGTTATAGCTACAGACCTGTTTGATCTCTCCTGATAGGGCCGCACTGGTGCATAGGCTACAGACCGTATGATCTTCCTGTAGGCTGCCAGCTGGTTGCTATAGCTACAGACCTGGCTTCTACTGCAGCCCAGTAGAAGCCAGTAAACCACCCCGAATTCAACATGAAACCAAGAAAACAGGACTGAGGTGAGATGAATCAATGTAGTGAGACAACCCCTTTAACTCCTTATGGACCAGCCTTATTTTGATTTAATTTTTTTCATCCTTGACCTCCAAGTGACAAAACACTTTTCATTTTTACATCAACATAACTGACAGAGAGAGCCTATGTTTTGGGATGAGTTGTATCTTCTCTCTGTATTATTTGTTTTAATCAGTTATATTATATATTTCATTAATCACATTGCTTCCTGTCTCTGTTGGGGCTCACACTTAAAATCTCAAATTAACCGATTAGGATGTTTTGGAGTGTGGGGGAAACTGGAAAACCCAGAGAAAAACCCAGGCAAACACAAGGGAAATAGGAAAACTTCTTGCAGATGTTGTACATGGTGTGATACAAACCCTGGGCCCCAGTGCTGCAAGACAACAGTGCTAACCATGCTGCACTATGCTAACCACTGAGCCATCACGCTGTACTGTGCTAACCACTGAGCCACAGTGCTGAACTGTCCTAACCACTGAGCCTCTGTGCTGCACTTTGCTAAACACTGAGCCATCATGCTGTACTGTGCTAACCACTGAGCCATCATGCTGTACCATACTAACCACTGAGCCATCAGGCTGTACTCTACTAACCACTGAGCCATCAGGCTATACCATACTAACCACTGAGCCATCATGCTGTACAAGACTAACCACTGAGCCTCTGTGCTGTACTGTGCTAACCACTGAGCCCATGGCTGCACTATGCTAACCACGAGCCATCATGCTGTACTGTGCTAACCACTGAGCCATCATGCTGCACTATGCTAACCACTGAGCCATCATGCTGTACTGTGCTAACCACTGAGCCTCTGTGCTGTACTGTGCTAACCACTGAGCCTCTGTGCTGTACTGTGCTGACCACTGAGCCTCTGTGCTGCACTATGCTAACGGCTGAGCCATCATGCTGCACTGTACTAACCACTGAGCCACAATGCTGCATTATGCTAACCACTAAACCACCATGCTGCACTATGCTAACCACTCATCCACTGTGCTTCACTGTGTTAAGTACTGAACCACTGTAGTGCATTGTACTAACCACTGAGCCACCATGTCGTATTGTGCTAACTACTGAGCCACCATGCTGCACTGTCCTAAGCAATGAGCCACTGTGTTGCACTGTGCTAAACACTGAGCCACCATGCTGCAATGTTCTAACCATTGAGCCGCTGTGCTTCACTGTACTAACTACTGAGCCACAATACTTCAATACATTAGCCACCAAGCCACCATGCTGTACTTTGCTGACCACTAAGACACTATGCTACACTGTGCTAAAAACGAGCCACTATCTGGCACTGTGCCCACCACTGAGCCACTGTGCTGCATTGTGTTAACTACTGAGCCAATGTGCTAATTACTGAGCCACTGTGCTGTACTGTGCAGACCAGTGAGCCATCATGTTGCACTGTGCTAACCACTCAGCCTTTCTGTTGCATTGTGCTAACTGTGCACTGTGCACACTCTGCTAACCCCATGTACTTTTGGGCTAACCTCTGAGCCACCGTGATGTACTGTGCTATCCACTGAGCTAATGTCCAGCACTGTGCTAGCCACTGAGCCACCGTGCTGCCTAATATATTTGAAACTTTCAATTTCCCATAAAATATATTTAGAAACGAAAAAAAACAAATTCCAGAATTTGTTTTTGAGTTTAGTCTACAGGTCAATAAAATTCCAGCAAGCTCCAAATTCACCGAGTTTTTGTTAGGGTTTTACTACTTTAAAAAAAAAATTTACTTTTATTAAAAAAAAATATTAACTCTTTTTAGATGTGAACTTCTTTTGCAGCTTTTGTGGAACCATTTTTTGGTACATGTGACTTTTTTTTTTAATTTTTTCGTAAAAACGCTGAAAAAATTAAATTCGGGCTTCATAATGGAATATTTTCAAATTTTTTTTTTTTAAAATTTGTAATAAATTTTAAAATATTTAAAACTGTTATTTTATTGTCCCCCAGAGAACTTAAACATACAATTGCTTGATCACCTGAACAATATATTGCAGCACTTATGTAGTCTCTCTTGCACAGGGGGTAATAAAGCACACAAGGGCAACCTGGCCCTTTCAAAAACCCGGGCCATGAGAACTAAACCGCCCCCGTCACATGTTAAGGGGGGCCACAGGTGACTAAGGGCCACCCCACCCAAAGGGGTTAAGCTCGCCCTGGATCAGATGGCGGGTGCCACCATTGAGGCCCACTAACCAACCAACTCCTCTATCACCCCAATGACACCATGATGTAGATCATGCATCATTAAGAAGTTAATGGGATTCTCAGGGACTATCTTTTTATTTGTTACTTTGTAGTTCATACTTATTAAAACTTTTTTTACGCCCTCGTAAACCAGGCTGAGTCCTGTCTTCCATTCCCCCTAACCCTGCAAACATTTGAGTTCATTGATCACATGGCCTCATGACATTTTTTAATAATCAGTTGGTAGTTTTGAACCAGGCTCACCCCAAACGCCCCCTATATGGGTGGGGACCTGAACAAAGAACAATCTGGCTGCATTCACTCTTTTCCATCGTAGTGAAAGAAGTAAACAAAAGGGGAATTTTACGGGAGAGGGGGGAACGTTTTGTTTATATTTGAGAATTGTGTGCAGTACTTAGTAATTGGAGCAGAGGACAGCTGTTCAGAGCTGGTGGGTTGTGTTCTGATGTCATAAAAATAAAAATTGCATCTGTAACAGTTTTTTCACGGCCAAGAGTCCTTTCTACCCCAAAATTTTCATGACACAAGACAAAACTGGGGGGGTTTCCATTAATTACACATGCACACAATACACGGGGGGGAATCCTAGATGCAAAGCAGTCTGGACTTTTAGGGAAAAAGAGCTGGAAAACTACTACACCCCACAACAGGAATTTTACTGCAAAAAGAAACTTATAAAAATGAAAAAGGATACAAAAGAAAAGAAACACATGAAGTAGGGAATTTCTTTACTTTTCAATATAAATGCTGTTTATAGTGTTCTATGAAATCTTTAAACTCCTTTAAAAATGATTATGCTTTACTTAGTTAATGTTATGAACAAAAGGGATCTCCCTGCTAATTCATCTTCTACTTCCTTTTAGTTTGTTTCGGGCTATTACATGCCAACATCACATCTTATTTATCAGGTCTTGTAAAGAACCCTTTTTCTTTGGGGAAGTAATATGGGGCCCACACATAGCCCAAAAGGGCACTGTTAATAGTAATAATAGACTGTGGTGCTTTTGTTAGATTAAATAAATTACTAATTTATTAGCAACCACAACATGATATGCAATATCTGACAACGTAAATAATTGTAGATAAAATATGAAGGAAATAAGGGAAGCTACGCGTTTCATGTGCTCGCTAGTCACACGTCCTCAGGCTTGGGTACAGAACCTGGAAGCACACAGCAGTCACATGGTTCCTTTGCAGACGTTTAGTCAACCTGTCAGATTGATGCGTTGAGAGCAGGTTTTCACCTCCAAGAAGATGCTTTAAAAACTCGCATTCACTTTTCTGTACCCAAGCCTAGGAAATGTACAGAGAGCACGGAAACGCTAGCTTCCCTTATTGCCTTTATATTTCATCTACAATTATTTATGTTGACAGATATTGCATATCATGATGTGATTGCTAAAAAAATAATAAAACCCCCATAATATTAATAAACTAGCCCATTTAGTTAGTGTGTAGCGCCATATAACCAGTCCCCAAAGAAAAAAGGGGGGGCATTTTTCATTTTTGGGGCATCGGACAAAAATTTTGGGACATCCATGCAAGGAGATACAAGGAGCATGAAACGTCCCAGAGACAATAAGAAAATTACACCTTTCCCTGTGTTTCCCCTACAATACAACTTTATCAGGTGAGAAGCTACTCTTACTTCTTCTATATACATTGTACAGACAATCTTGCACTAGGCGTGCGCTCTGGCATCTCTCCTTTTGTCTTTTTTCACCCAAATTAAAAAAGAGTTATCTAAGGGGGGATCACTAACCATCGGCAGCCAAGGCTCATTAGAGAAGGAGTTGCTAATTGTTAGTATCTCTGTAGTTCAATGGTTTTGGCAGCTTGGTGCAGATTATAGTGTAAGCTTTGTGATTAGTGTCTAGTGATCTGTTATGTAGTCAGTTCCTAGTTATCCAGTATCTAGTCTTGTCTAATTAGTCCTAGTTAGTGTGTTTTAATTCCTTGAGTTCTTGTATGTTTTTTTGTCTGCTTAAAACACTGTTTCATTTTTCTAAACTAGTTTTGTATTTGTGGAAACCTAAATTTGTGGTAATCCCCCCGTTATTCATATCGTTTTGTGCTGTGTTTTGTCCTGGTTTTTCTGGCTCCTAAAGTCCTTTTGTTTGTTCTAGGGTCAGTTGTAACTTAGGGATCTCTTCAGGGATATCTTCAGGGACAGAGAGGGTTAGTGGTGCCAAGGATAGACTTAGGGAAAATTAGTATCAGTTCTTGTTTCTTGCAGCCACCTTGATCACTTATACTGCCTTTTAATGCTTTTTTAGCAAACAC
>JAODAL010026880.1:0-55938 GCA_025379985.1 Phyllomedusa bahiana
GGTGTGCTCCAAGGGGAAAAAGGACCGGGGCCGGGGGAAAAAAAATCCAAACCGCCTAGTGATTCGCAGGAAAGGTCACCTAGGGGGGGAGGCTGGTTATTTTCTATTGTATCCAAAAAAAATTTGGGCTGGTTATTAAGTTTTCCCATACTTGTGGGCTGTTTTTTTTTTCTGGGGGTGGGTTTTTTGGATTCTGGGCCCCCCCTTTCTAATTTTGTGGGAGGGGGGTTCCTTTTCGCCCCAAACTTTTCTAGGCCTACCCTTGGGGGAAAACTTTTATCTGATTCTCTGCGGATGTGGCTTTACGACCCCTTAATTTCCCACTGCAAAGGGGCAAAACCCCAACTTTTTTTTACCCCTTTGAAAGCGGGGAAAAAGATGGTGGGGTTTGGGGATCTTTATTATTTGGAAAAGTTTTTTTTCTATTTATAAAGGGGGGGGGGGCCTGCCCGCGTTTTTTGGGTTTTTTGGGGGCCTCCCCTGTTGGCTTCAAAATTTTCCTTAAAACCCCGGTGTTTATTTGGAAAATTCAGGAAAATTTTAATTAGTGGGGGACAACAGTTGTGTGTTGACGTGTTTTTCCCTTTATTATTTTCTTTGGGGAATACAGAGATGGGGGGCGATTCCGGCCCTTTGTGTTTTTTCCCTTGTCTTTGCTGAAGTATTTTCTCCAAAAGGAAAAAAGTCGGAGATACTACCCCCCCCCCCCCCCATAAATCTTACGGACTGTGCCTTTTTAAACCTTTTGGGAGTAAAATTTTTCCCAAAGGGGTTTTAAAATAATTGTCAGGCCCTGAAAGACTAGCCTTTAAGCAGTTTTATTGCGGGGGGGAAAACCCTACGAAAGGGCATGGGACCTTCTGGGTCCCCTATGGGTGCAGGGTTTTTTCTTTGGGGAAAAAAGGGATGGGGGCCTCCGCCCTTTGGCATAGTTCCCCTTTGAACTAAATTTAAGATAAGGGTTTTAAAAAAACCAATCCCCTTTTCCCTTTTGGATTCCAGATTGTTTAATAAAAACCCAAGGAAAAAAGTGGTTTTAAATTTGGACCTGAGGGGGTGCCTATAACCTCACCCCATACCCCGAAAAGGGGGTTTGAGTGGAAAAACGCTTTAGCACCCCTTTGAGGGTCATTTTTAAATATCTTGGTTTACCCTTTTGGGTTTTTTAAATGCCCCCGCGTTTCCCGAACTTGGTTAATGATTTTTTTTTTCGGGAAAACTCAGGGGTTTTTGTATGGTCTTTTACCGGATGCATTTTTAATCTTTAAAAAAGTTTGGGTGTCACATTTAAAACACGTAAAAACGGGTTTATTGCGGATCAAAAAGGAAAATTTGTTTGTTTATAAAGGGGTTTTAAAAAAATGTGTTTTTCGGGGGGGGCCAGGGGATTGTTTCCGGTTTCTTTTTGGGTATATCCTGACTCCAAAACTCTTTTTTGTAGGGGCCCTTTTTAAAAATTCGAGCCATTTTCGACTGGGTCCTTTCCTTTTCCCTAAAAGGGCCTTTACAGGTTTTCCGGGGGTTTGCAAATTTATTATCGTAAATTTATCCTTAATTTTTCTGCCCGGTTCGTCCGTTGAGGGGACATGACTAAAAAAGGGGGGTGAATTTAAAAATTTTTGGCAACCAGGGGTTTGTAGGGGCGTTTGAAAATTTTAAAGAGTGTTTTTTTATTCCCCCTGTGTTGTTTTAAAAGCAGATCAAAAATAAACCCCTTTGTTGTCGGGGGTTGATGCTTTGATTTATGGTGCGGGGGGGGGTTTGTCTCAGGGGTTCCCTACTATGACTAACCTTCTTTCCTTGGGGCCTTCTTTTCCTTTAAAATTTTCCTCGGCCTGAGAGGAATTATGACGTTGGTAATCGGGGTTTTTGTTGGCTTTAAATGGGCCTTCGGGGAAGGGTTTGCCACTTCCTGAAGGTCCCCAACATAAAAGGTAAGGGTTTCTTACTGTCATAAAAACCTTTCCTTCTTAGAAAATGAAAAAAAGGTTTTAAATTTCCCACTCGGGGCACGTTGGGCATTTTTTTTTACTCGTTTTAACCCTTTGTTTTTTTTTTAAAAGACCAGGTTCTAAAAAGGGTTTAAAGCCGATTGGCCCCTATCTAAAAGCTTCTTTTCCAGCCCGTTTTTCCAGGGGGAAATCCAGAAATTATATTGCCCAAGGAGACTGTTGTCTCAGCCTTTCCCTGATTTAGCCACTGAGATATGAGACCTGCCAAATTGGGCCTGTTTCGAAGGTCTTTGTTCCCACTCAGTTTCGGCTTCAAGTATTTTTAAAAAAATTTTATGATTCTGTGTTATTGGACATCCTGGGGGTGTCGGCAAAAGAAACTGATTTTTTCGTATTTACTGGTGGGGGTCATTGTCTCGTGATGTTGGGCCTTGTGGCATCTTGTGAAAATCTGGCTCAAAGGGAAAGGTTCCCCCGAAAAATCGTTTTCCCCGGTGAAATTTGCCCTTTCCTGTTCCTGAACATCCATGGGAAACCCTTCTCTTTGGGTTTTATGGGCGGTTTTTCCTCCTTCGAGGGCAAAACGGTTATTTTTTTTTGGGGTTTTAGTGGGGCCCTTTCGTAAAAAAGTGCCATCTTGTCCCTTTAAGGGGGGTTGCCGTTTATCCCGAAAAATTGCTGAAAATCCCTTTTTAAGCACATTGGGCAAACTACATGGTTTACCGAAAATATTGTTTTTTGACAGAGGGTTCAGTTGTTTCGGATTTTTTGGGGAGCCCCTTTTTAAGGCTCTTGGGGATCAACCCTGTCCCTTTTCCCCTTTTCCCTTCCCCCCCAGAGACTAAGGGCCCCGACGTGAGGAAAAAACCAAATGGTAACACAGAAACTTTTGTTGTTATGTCTCTGTCTGGGGAGGCAGATTGGGGAAAATTTCTTTTTCCAAATTTCCCGATTTTTCCATTTTAAATCGGATTTGAAACTTTTCTGGGTATCACCAAATTTTTTTGTAAATATGGGTTTTTACCTAAGACATGCCCCCATTTTCCAATTTTCTACATCTGACCCCAGCGGGGTGGTTTTTCATTAAAAATCTGTGCACAGTCTGGGCCCCAAAATTTAAAAAGGGAAAAAGGTTATACCCCGAACATCCCGAAGAAAAAAATTTTGATAGACGGGTCTTTGTTCTAGAGGGTTTGCGGGGGAAAAAAAGTATGGTTAATCCCCCCGGAAAATTTTTGATTAAAGTTCCCCCCTGGGAAACTCGCACGCGTTATGTAGGTCCATATGTGATTCTTGAGGTGGTTAATCCCGTGGCATATCGGCTGAAATTACCCTCTTCTCTCCGTATACACAACGTATTTCATTGGGCACTTCTTAAGAAGTATATTCAGCCGGTGACTCCGCCCTCTAGACCTCCTCCTCCCGTGTGTATAGAGGGGGAGTTAGAATATGAAGTCGCCCGAATTTTGGATTCCTGTAAGGTCCAAAGGTCACTGCAGTACCTGGTCCATTGGAAGGGTTATGGTCCGGAGGAGAGATCATAAGTTCCGGCGAATTCCATTCATGCGGATCACCTGATAAAGGAATTCCATGAATCTCACCCGGACAAACCCAGACCAGAGAAGGGTCCAGAGGCCCCTCCTAAAAGGGGTAGTACTGTCAGGGCTAGGCGGTACTCAGCTTGCAGGGAGCAACGTTCTGCAGCAGCTGATCAGCGACCCCACCCGGATAGACAGTCTGCTGGGAGTGACAGAGGTCCAGCCACTCCTGACAGGGGGCGTGTCGCACCAGCCAATGGGAGGACCCGGAGGCCGCTCCAGTCAGCAGCAGGGGCGGTATCCGGGGATCACATTTAAACTCCTTGCAGGCTGAGTGCTGCGCCTGTGATATTCTCCTGGCTGCCTATTACTTGTGCGATTGTTTGTTGTTTTGCTTATCCATGTAAGAGACCTCTGCTTGTTTTCCTGACCCTGTCTTGCTCTCTGATTCTGTACCTCGCTCCCATTCGGTTTGACCTCGGCTTGTATACGTTTTTTTCCCTGGTTCCATTTTGTGGCTTGGCGTTCCTGATTGACTTTTGACCTGGACTGTTGACTCTTCTTCCTCCTGACGGCCCTAGCACTTTAGCAGCGCAGGCACTGTCACCCAGTTGGCGTCTGCCGCCTAGGGCAGCACGTCAAGTAGGCATGGACAGTGAGCTGGGTTCCAGTCAGGGCTCACTGTACCTCCCTTGACGTGAGAGATACACCACGAGGTGAGATTTTGCATGGTGCTCCAGATCATTGTCGATTGACAGTCATTTTGCATTTCTTCCATTTTCTTACTATTTCACCAACAGTTGTCTCCTTCTCACCCAGCATCTTACTTATGGTTTTGTAGCCCATCCCAGCTTTGTGCAGTCTATGATCTTGTCCCTGACATCCTTTGAAAGCTGTTTGGTCTTGCCCATGTTGTAGAGGCTATAGTCTGACTGATTGAGTCTGTGGACAGGAGTCTTTTATAAAGGTGACTAAGAGAGCTGTATTTAATGCAGGTAATGACTTGATTAGGAGCATCTAACTGGTCTGTAGGAGCCACAACTCTTAATGGTTGGTAGGGGATCAAATACTTATTTCTCTCAGCAAAATGCAAATACATTTATATAATTTATACAATATGATTTTTGGGATTTTATTTTGGATATTCTATCTCTCAATGGTAAAATTAACCTACCCTTAAAATTATAGATTGTTCATGTCTTTGTCAACGGGCAAACTTACAAAATCAGCAAGGGATCAAGTAATTTTTTCCTTCACTGCATGTGATGGTACTTAAAACTATAGAAGTCAAAGATGGTATACTTTTTTATTTTTCTCAACAATAGATTGTGGTTTTTTAAAGTATCGGTTTTATGTAACCACCAATTAAACACTATTTTCACTTTGACTGAAGATTTGTGGGTCTGCTGATTATCAGATTATGATCTGTGTAAAAGATGTCTAAAGCTCCAGTATTTGCGGTATTCGGCATAGAAGTGTAATACTTGCTATTATGATGCTCACTAATCTGAAACTGTAGAGAAAGAATTCATAGTAACACATTAGATAAGATTGGAATATTTTTTTTTAAAGTGTTTATTTAAAAAAAAAGTTTTTCCAAACATTTTATAATTCAACATTAAACAGATCCATACATATCCGACATCCATTAATCAAAAGCACAGAGTTCGATGCCAAAACCTGTCTAAACATTATGGACAAATAGTAGTTTCCACTGCATATACTTAATACATTACATCACGACGTTGTGCTGACCAAAGAACAGCTAAAAAAGCTTATAAGTCCATTCAAACCCATTCAAACCGTTCACACTGCATGTAGGAAAAGAGGTAATATACAGCCACTTCTTTCCTGACGTCTGTGTCCCCCCAACCATACAGCTCCAGATTAATTTAACTGGGATGCGATCCACAAACTCCAGATGTCTAGGAACCTGTCAGGAACTCCTCTAGACTCAAAGGTGAGCCTATACATTGGCAGGTTGCCATTAACAAGTTGCTTCCAGGGGCCCAGAGATGGCATCTTGGGTGGCTTCCAGATTAACAATACAGATTTCCTCGCATAAAACATTAATAATCTATGTAGCTGCCATTCGAACGTAGTCTGGAAAATGTCCTCCACAAGGCCTAGCAAACTGTTCTCTGGGGCACAAACCCCTGGTAATCCTAATTTCTCATTAATAAACCTGTGGATGTCAGACAAAAAGGCTCGAAAGGCGGGGCGCTCCCATATCATATGTAGGAGGGATTCACGTTCATTATTGCATCAGGTGCAAACTAAGATTGGAATTTGACACAGGTCCATCAAGTCCAATTTATAATCCTACAGTGTTGATCCAGAGGAAGGTAAAAACTCCAATGAGGCGAATGTCAATTGTCCTATACAAGAGGAAAAATTCATTCTCAACACCATATATGGCAATCGAAATAAATCCCTGGATCAATGTTTTATCTTCAGAATCTATTCCCCATAACCTATAATAGTATATTTTTAAGAAAGGCATTTAAACCCTTCTTGAACTTTGTCAATGATTCCACCATCACAACCTCTTGTGAGAGCAAGTTACATTTTCTTACTGCTCTTACAGTAAAGAATATCAGTCTGTGATGAAGGTGAAACCTTCTTTCCTCTTCTTTCCTCTTAATGTAGAAGTTGCCCCATTGCCAATCTTACAGGCCTAGATGTATAAAGATCATGCAAGAGATCTGTGTACTGTCCTTTCACATGTTTACACACTCCAATATCAGTAGCACACTATCAACTAAAGAAACTATCAAAGGGGACATAGGAATTTTTGAAAAAGCATTTCTGCTACCTAGGATACATGAAAAATTTTGAGGTTCTTATTTAACATTTTTGATCAAAACTGCTTAAGCCCGCCTCCGAAACGTCAATGGGACCTCAAATGCAGGTGGTCCTACACTATTGTTACCTCTCTTTTGGGGACTGTTCAGACCTCCATACTTCAGAGAGCGAAGGCACCAGCTTCTAAGTACACTGCATTGATTTAAAAACCTGTGAAGGTGGGTGGAGTGCAGAAAACCAAAATGGAGGCAGCCACTCCTCCTTACACAAGCTAGAAACAATCTATGGTTTTGCACATAAAAAACCCATCATAGGTGCACACTGGTGTGGCAGCAATATACATACACATTTCAATTTCAGTAGCACACTAAAGAAACTATCAAAGGGGACATAGGAATTTTTGAAAAAGGATTTCTGCTATCTTAGATACATGAAACAATAGTGTAGGAACCCACCTGCAGGTCTCGTTGAATTTTCGGAGGTGGGCTTTAGCAGTTTTGATAAAAAACGTGAACTAAGAACCTCAAACATTTTTCATGTATCCTAGGTAGCAGAAATGCTTTTTCAAAAAAATCCTATGTCCCCTTTGATAGTTTCTTTAGTTGATAGTGTGCTACTGAAATTGAAATGTGTATGTAAATTGCAGCCACACCAGTGTGCACCTATGCTCGTTTTTTTCAAAAAGGTTTTTTGGTTATACAAAACCATATATTGTTTCTAGTTTATGTAAGGAGGAGTAGCTGCCTTCATTTTGGTTTTCTGCAGTCCACCCACCTTCACAGGTTTTTAAATCAATGCAGTGTACTTAGAAGCTGGTGCCTTCGCTCTCTGAAGTATGGAGGTCTGAACAGTCCCCAAAAGAGAGAGAACAATAGTGTAGTACCCACCTGCATTGAGGTCCCGTTGAAGTTTCGGAGGTGGGCTTAAGCAGTTTTGATAAAAAAATGTGAACTAAGAACCGCACAATTTTTCATGTATCCTAGATAGAAGAAATGCTTTTTCAAAAATTCCTATGTCCCCTTTGATAGTTTCTTTAGTTGATAGTGTGCTACTGAAATTGGAATGTGTATATTGCTGTCACACCAGTGTGCACCTATGCTCATTTGTTTTCAAAAAGGTTTTTTGGATGTGCAAAACCATATATTGTTTCTTTCACATATTTATACATGGTAATTAAATCACCCTAACACCGTCTTTTTATCAATTCCAAGTTCTATTCTGCATTGTACTTACAAAATCTAATATGTTTGAGCAACTATTCACTATTTGCAAAAGTTCACTCAGTTGGTTTATAAAAGTTTAAGTGCATTCTGCGACCAGTCCACCCGTCAACACAAAACTTATTGCTGTTACTACCATTTGTCATTACAAACCAGCCAGAAGCAGGCCAGCAAGAAAGCAATTTTTTTTTAAAGTATTCAAGCTGTTTTGAGACTCCATTGTGTTTACATTCCTTGGCTCTTTGTTTTTGCACTTCTGTTCTTTTTTTTACTTAACTCCTACTCTTTCCACTCAAGGACACCAATTATATATTCTCTTACACTTTCTAATGTTTACCATTCTTTTTTCTAGAAAAAACATTTGTTTTAGTCTGTAGTTCTAATTATCCTTACAAATCTCTGTAACCCTACAATACTGTAATGCAAGAACTACCATACAAAACAAAAAATATACATATGATGCCCTAAACAGAATGAGACTGTTGCCCCAGAGCAGCTTTTCTTTGGGATGCAGAGCAGCACTGTGGTCTTAGTGGTTAGCAGTGTTGTCTTGCAGCCATGGGTCCTAGGTTCAAAGTCCATAGTTACATAGTTGATAAGGTTGAAAAAAGACAAATGTCCATCAAGTTTAACAAATGGTGGGGAAAGATGTGGATGAAGGGAGGGAATTTTTTAGAAGAGTGGTAGAAAAGTGAAGAGATCAGGCAATACCTTTTAGATTCTGAGTATATTTGATGGTGAGCTTTCGAGAGTACTAGATTTCTTCAGACATGATGTTATACAAGAAACTGAAAATTCACAGACTTTATATACACATGATACAGGGGTCTTCAAAGGATCTTAAAATAACAAAATGCACTACAAGCAGAGAAGTTAATAATAATAATAATAATCTTTATTTATATAGCGCCAACATATTCCGCAGCACTTTACAATTTGGAGGGTAAACGTACAGACATTACACATTAAAAGTACTTACAGATGAGACACAAGGTGTAAGGGCTCTGCTCGCAAGAGCTTACAATCTATTAGGGTGTACGGGAGAGACGAAGGGCAAGAAGTGCTAGATTTACAATGGTCCAGCCATGTGACATAAATATGGTTTTTTTTTTTACATAGAATTCAGATGAACCTGCCACCCTCTATATACATCTATATACAGTTAAGTGCTGAAAATGAGATGAGTGCGCTAGGGAGTGTGGGGGAAGGGGAGGGGTGTTAGCATTAGGGATTCTGGTAGGCCAGAGTGAGAAGATGTATTCTCAGGGCCCTTTTAAAGTATGAGAGTTCTGAGTGTGCCTGATCGCCCGCGGTAGCATGTTCCAGAGAAACTGGTGCTGGCACGTGTGAAGTCTTGGAGACGGCATGGGAGGTTCGGATGATTGATGAGTGTAACCTGATATCATCAGCAGAGTGGAGAGAGCGGGTGTAGGGTGTAGACAGAGATGAGGGAGGAGATGTAGGGAGGAGCAGCGTTGTGGAGAGCTTTATGAGTGAGAGTGATTAGTTTATGTTGTTTCCTGTACTGGATAGGCAACCAGTGCAGTGACTGACACAGGGTAGAGGCATCAGTATAGCGGCTGGAAAGAAAGACAAGCCTGGCTGCTGCATTCAGGACAGACTGGAGAGGGGAGAGTTTGCACAGAGGGAGACCGATAAGCAAGGAGTTACAGTAGTCGAGACGAGAATGAATAAGAGCAACAATGAGAGTTTGAGTTGTTTCTACAGTGAGAAAAGGACGGATTCTGGAGATGTTCTTGAGGTGCAGGTGACAGGAGCGGGCAAGGGATTGGATATATGGGGTGAAGGACAGATCGGAATCTAGTATAACCCCAAGACAGCGGGCCTGCTGCCTAGGAGTTATGGTGGTGCCACACACTGAGACAGAAAGGGTCTGTTAGTAGATGGTGGGATGACTAGAAGTTCAGTTTTAGTGAGGTTTAGTTTAAGATACAGGGAGGACATGATGTCAGAGACAGCAGACAGGCAGTCCCTGGTGTTTTGTAGCAGAGCAGGAGTGATGTCTCGGGAGGAGGTGTATAATTGGGTGTCATCAGCGTAGAGATGGTACTGGAAGCCAAATCTGCTGATGGTTTGTCCAATGGGGGCTGTATAGATTGAGAAGAGGAGAGGACCAAGAACGGATCCCTGAGGAACCCCGACAGCAAGAGGAAGAGGAGAGGAGGTAGAACCTGCAAATGAGACACTGAAGGAGCGGTCAGAAAGGTAAGATGAGAACCAAGAGAGAGCGGTGTCCTGGAGGCCATTGGTGCTGAGCATGCTGAGGAGAAGTTGGTGATCAACAGTGTCAAACGCTGCAGAGAGATCCAGAAGAACCAACAACGAGTATTTGCCCTGAGATTTAGCAGTGAGGAGATCATTGGAGACTTTAGTTAGAGCAGTTTCCATGGAGTGTAGGGTGCGGAAACCTGATTGCAGAGGATCGAGAAGAGAGTTAGTAGAGAGATAGCGGATTAGGCGAGAGTATTTACAAGAGGTCAGAAATAAACAATCTGCAAACTTGTGAGGTGTGACAAAGGGATCATTAATGCTTGCGGTTATCTGTTTGCTATCAGATATTGATTTGTGGCCTCCACAGTTCACATATAACGTGACATGAAACTGGCATGAATATTAAGGGCATATTGCATTGTTTGAAATTTTTGTATTAGTTTATATTCCCATTATTTTTTCTCCCTTTTTGACTTAAAATGTCCCATTAAAACCACAACCCGCAAATCTTCAATAGAGTGGTCTTCTCCAGAGAAATGTTTCCCCTTCTGATGAAATCTAAGGAACCCTTAAGACAGGAACCAATAGGCGCTAAAGGAATATATTATTTCTGATCCCAAAATTGCCATCAGATTGGATCTAGAAGTTTTATACTGCTACATAAGTATTAACTCCTTACTGACATTGAACGTGTGAGTACGTCCTAATGCCGGTAAGGGTTTTGTAGTGGGATCGTGGCGCAATGCCGCTATATAGCCGTCAGGTGTTAGCTGCTAATTGCAGCTAACATCCAACAGTTACAGTGTGGAAGAGAGCCGGTTTCCGACTGCAGCCCGACCTTTGATAAACCCTTTTTGAGAGGGGCCAATAAGGGAAGGCAACAAATTAGCCAGCCTGTCGGCCATGATTTTCGAAAGAAGTTTCTGGTCGGTATCTATCAAAGAGATCATGAGGTAGAAGGATGGAAGAAGGGGATCCTTGCCCTTTTTTGGGATGACTTTTATGTAAGCATTCTTAGACTCCGGCCGGATAACGCCCTCCCTGATTATGTGGTTGAAGTAATCCGTCAGTAAAGGGGTCATAGGCTCTACAAGAATCTTATAAATGTCGCCCGAAAACCCGACGGGGCCCGGGGTCTTCCCTAAAGTCAGTTGACGAATGGCCAATTACGCTTCTTGAATGGTGATCTCGGCATTAAGAGATTCTAGCTGTTCAGGTGACAACCTTGGGAGGGTCACAGATGCTAGAAACCAGCTGCCGTCCGCAGTAGCGGAGTCATCAGAACCCCCATCAGAGGAGTATAGTTTTTCATAGAATAGTTTAAGAGCCTCATTAATTTTGATTGGGTCGGAGGTAATCTGACCGCAAGGAGTGCGGATGGAGGTAATGTGGACGGGATTGTACCCACTTTGGAGCAAACTTGATAGAACCTTCCCTGCTTTATTCCCATGGCGGGATAAGGTAGATCTCAAATGGGATCTCTGGACCTATGCCCTAGCCAAAGGTCAAAGACACTCTTTGCGTTTCCAGTCCCTCCTGGATCCTCAAAGCCGTCTGAAAAAAATTTTTTCTACTTGCTTCATTTTTTTAGTCGCCTTCTTTATTTCATTTTAGTTTTGCGCCTATAGGGGAAGTATGGGGCGATTATTCGACCCCTCGCAAAACTAATTTTCCGTTCCCCAAAAAGAGAGGGAGCTTCAGGTGCTGAAACGTTACGGATTCGTATTCAACCACCAGCCACGTACCAATCGGAAAATCCCCCGGATTGGCCAGGTAGAGGAAACCCGCCAGATAAATCCCGATCCCCGGGAAACGTGCTCCTTTTAGCCCACGGGGAGTGGTCCGAAATAAGCATGTCTAAATTTTAAAGGGGAAAACCAACCTCCTCTGGGAAAAAGGACGTAGTCCAAACCGTGACCAACTTTTTGGGAAAGATAAAAAAAAGGAAAAATTTCCTTCATCGGGGTGAAGTTCTCCACCCATCTCTCATCCCGTGGATAAGAAAGCGACTGAAAACCCCAACTTTGGGGCCCCTATTGAGGGGAGCAGGGATTTAGAGGAGTTTCTCTTCCACTAAACTTCATCTAAAACCCACTTCATATCGCCTCCAATCCGGGATGAGGCAGCATCTTTTAGAAACGGTCAGCTTCTTCAAAAAGAACGGTCTGCTCTGCGAATTGGGGCCAAAATGTTGAACAAATTTATGGGGTTACCTTTATGCTTAATTTTCAAGTGGACCTTAAATTTCCTATCAGAACGGAGAAACTATTTGCGGGGGGAAATTTCTTGTGAACTAAAGTTTTTGCTCCAGTTTTTCCCTCCTTTGCGGGAGACCCAAAGACATGTCCAACCCATGTTTGCGCACTGGAAGAATCCCCCTGTGTCAGAGGGCCCTGAAGGAAAACCACACCCGGGTGATCTTTTTCAAGTGGCGCAAAATTCTGATCCGCTTATTTGGGGACGGAGCCCTTTTTTATTTCCACTGACCACTCTATTTAGAACGGGGGGAAAAAGGGGAGTAAGGTCAAAGGGGGAGGTTAGTCAATAGGCAGGTATAGAGGGGACGCAGTGGGGCGCCAACCCAAACACCTACTAAACAAATCAAAGACAGTGCGCTGACTATACAGAATTAGTGAACTTAAAGTTATACTGTATAGATTAACGCGTGAAAGTATAACAAACTGTGCAGAGAGCCAGGAACAATCCCACTCAGACTCTCCTATTGCGTGAGAGGACTTCGCTTTTTTCTGGCACGGAGAGGGCGCACGCTGAGATAAAAATAAAAAATAAAAGTCAATAAGAGGAACAAAAATGGAAGTAAAGGTGCCCGCCAGCCTCCCTGCCAGAAAGAAGAAGTAAACTTGTGCGACTCTTAATGCTCGACTTCCCTTCATTAAAAACTGAGAAACCGATAACCCCTACCTCTAAACCGAAAGAGAGCGATGTCGGAACCGACACTACAGAACTGTGACAGGAAGAAGTCTGCAGCTTAAGTAGACCCTCAAAAAGAACAGGGAAGCTATCTGCATTAGATAACAAAAGTAAGCTTCACAATCAAGTCTCTAGCTGCAGCTTAGCAGCGTTTACTCACGACCCCAGTAACGTTAGGAAGTCCGTGGTGTCTCCGGGAATCCTGGCGTAGCAGTTCAAGTCGGAGACCGCTGCAGAGTGTCGGGAAGAAGATGGGCAGTTGGAGACTTCTGAGCCCAGGAAAGGGAGAGTTGAGGGGGGGAGGAAGTTGGCCTGTCCCCTCTGTCAGAAGGCGACCTGGAAGGAGAAGTTCTGGGGTCCAAAAGAAATCTGAGGTCCCCTTCTGCTTCTCTCGGCGAGGTGAAGAATCGCGGGACAGCGTCCAGCAGCATCACTTTGAGGGTGGCTGGGTATTGAAGTTGAAATCAAATCTTATTGGAAAATAGGAGAGAGCATAGTTTGCTGAAAGCTCGGTGACGTCTGTATACTTCCATCGAGAAGTCCTCAAAAATTAGTATCTTCTGACCCGCAAGAAGTGGAAGGGTCTTCTGTTTGCGGTAGGCTTTGAGGATCTCTAGCTTGTCATTGTAGTCGAGGTATTTGATGATGACAGTGTGCGGCCTTCTTTTAAGCTGGTCTCCCCTTCCGGTGTTAGAGGGGGGGTCAGGTCCAATGCGATGCCCCCTCTCCACTCTGCAGTTGTGGTTGATGCCCACGGCCTGCGGCAAGGCTGTTTGGCAAAGGTCTTGTAGGTCGGCATGCTGTATCTGTTCTGAGAGGCCTACTACCCTCGGGTTGCTCCTGCGGGAGCGATTTTCTAAGTCCTCGATGCGATCATAGAGGGTATTTTGCGTCTTACCGCAGATAGATAGCTTCCGGAGTAAAGTGACGTTTTCGGATTCCAGGTGCATTATTTTATGCTCCAACTTCTCCAGCCATGCATCCTGAGCCTGTATATCGCCCTGTAGTTTTCTTAGAGAGGCTTGTAAAGTTGCTTCAATGGCAGCCTGCAATTCTGGGGCGATATGCCGTGCAACCTCCAGGGCCAGCTGCTTGTAGTCCAGAGGCATGTTAGGAGAGTTGGTAGGAGCAGATTCCCCTAAGGGGGTAGGGGAGATTGCCATCTGGGAGTCTAGTGCTTCCTGGGCTGTGCCGCTGGAACTGGCGCCATGCAGCGGGATGCCATCTTGGAGTCACTGCGTGGTGTGCGAGCAGGCAGGGGGGATGCGTCTCTCTGGCTGCTGCGGAGGATGTATCTGTCCATCCGCTTGTCGGCTGTCAGGAGGGGAAGCGGGTCCCGAGCAGTGAGTGCCGGTCTGCGCCGCCAGGGCGGCTGTTATGCGGGTCAAGGCAGGAGACTGACGGAGAGCTCTGAGCGCTCACCTCCTCATGCCAGGGCTAGAAGTCCTTCGCACTATCCAAGGCTTCAATTTTCATGGTGGTATCAGGAATTGATCTCCACTGATTGGCAAATTAACAAATAGACATTGGCATGTCAGGCGAGAAACCTCACCCTGCAACCATTGACGGAAGAACACAAGCTAGTGGGGGCAGCATTCTTGTCTGGGAATTGTTTCAATGTCATTCTCCATGTGAAATGCACTCTCAACTGATTTGGATATGAATCCATCCTTTGCAATGCTGAATGTCTTCTTGAGGGCAGATGGGATCTTACAGCAAGACAATGTGATATGTCACACATCTATAAGGGACCAACATGGGTTTGTAGATCATGATCAGGACTTCCAACTACTACCCTGACCTGCTAATTGCCCAGTCTTGAACCTAATTGACCATTTTAATCATGAGGTTAGCTCTATGGATCACTCCCCACGCACCCTCCAGCACCTGTGGGAAGCGGTCAGCATGGCTCCAGGTATGTGTGACAACCTACTAGGACCTTGAGTCACTCCCAGCCCATCTAGCTACTGTCCATGTAGCTGGTGGTCATAATGGGACTCCATTGTGTAAATGAGTAAAACAAATGATGTTTGCAGACAGTAGAGTTAACCATACAAATAAACATTACACTGCTTATTCTGACTTGGCAATATGTGCATGCTTATATATTTGATAGGTAGATAACCTGCTGACTGGGGAGAAATTGGCACCATACACCTAAGGAAGGTTTCCATGTTACATATCTACAAAAAGTGCAACGTTTTCAGTGCCATTTTTTGCAGCATTTTTACTATTGTTTGTGCAAAAACTGCTGCAGCCAGATATAGCTTGGAAGTAAAATGTAAAATATAAGATGCACTACATACACTTGTTTCTTTCTTTTTTTTACGTTGGGTTCATTTTCTTTTTTGGTCATTGACAGTTTTTTCCAAACACAGCCCACTTTGGTATGGCATTTTTTGTCAGTTTGCAGCTTTTTTATTTATTTTTTTTGTGTGTTTGTTTTCTGTTTTACAGCAAAAATCATGTGTAAATGTGTTGCAATTTTTAATGCAGTTTTGTGGTATTTTTCATATTAGAAATCAATGAAAACCACATTTTAAAAAAATGTACTGTTGGTGCATTTTTTTAATCAGTAGCGGTTTTTACAAAACGCAGCATGTAGTATTGTTTCAGGTAGTTTGTAGTGTTTTTCTTTCCACATTAGGTTTTTATCTTCTGTACCAAAAAAGACATGTATGCATGGATGTTGCATGTTTCATTTAATGCATCTTTTGCAACATTTTTCCACAATCACATGAGAAATCATGTGGGTAGGGGGGAGGGGGGGGGAGAAACCACATTAAAAAATGCTATAAAACTATAAGAGGCCGTTCACACGACACAGTGCAAATACCGGTCGGATATCCCTGTTTTCATGCCGTGCACACGGCCGTTGAGGGCCGGCTTTTCTCCGCGATTTGCGGAAAAAGCCCTCTCACTTCGCATAGACATGTTCATATAATGTCCGAAAACCGGTCGAAAGTATGAGCATGTTCTATGTTTTTCGGACCCATGCAGTAGGGACCGCTGCGTGGGTTTTCTATAGAGGTTCATAATAAAGGTGGCACCCGGTTTTCAGACGGTTTTCGGTTCTGAAAACCGTCTGAAAAACCAGGTGAAAACCTGTGCAGTGGGGACAAGCCCCAAGACCTTTTTCTGATCGCTTGGACATTGGCTAAAGCCAGTCTGTTGTATATGAACAGCTAAATCAGCTGCTACTAATGCAGTAAGGGCAGAGTGGTCATGCGCAAAGCCACTTTAGCTTTGGTGTACAAATATAAACCTAGTAGTATAATGTTGTACCGTGTTAGCCATAGAAAGTAGTAGAAGAGTGAAGAAATCAGGCGATACCTTTTAGAGGCTAACTGAGTATAGTTGATAGTGAGCTTTCGAGAGGACTAGCTCTCTTCTTCAGACTGATGTTATACAACAAACTGAAAATACACAGACTTTTTATACACACTAGACCTGGATCTTCAAAGGATCTTAGAATTCTTAAAAATAACAAAATGCAAAATATAGGTACAGCAGTTATTTACAACCTGTCAAGAATTAAACAGTCTGGAAACTTGTGAGGCGTGACGGGAGTGATCAGTAATTATTTCTCTTATCTTTATATGCAATCAGGGGAGATTTGTTGCACTCACAGTTCACACATAGCTTGACATGAAGCTGGCATGAATATTTAACCCATTTTGCAGAGTTTTAAATTTTAAATATAAACCTAATCAACAAAGGAGGCCTAACTTTATAAATGATAAAAAATCAATTACAGGACAAATAGCAATGTGGCTAAAAAATTTTATACCAATAAGGTAGCCAAATATATTGTGATACAAACATGGTTTATTTTGAACTCTCAGCTGAACTGTGCACTTCTATTGCATCACTAGTTAAAGGCCTGATAATGGAGATAACCAGTGTACTCCGTGCACAGATGTGGAACAACAGCTGGGGTATACATTTTAAAGTAAAGTCCAAATGAGGGGTTCATGGCTATGTTGTTATCCTACTTTACTGCTCTGCCTTATATTCTCTTCATGAACTAAAAATGACAGTCTTATGTCCAGGAGAGATAGTAAATGTAAATCATTGAGACTGTCTTTGTAATGTTACATGATATGGCTTTGTCTATACATATATCTCTTAATGCCTCTTAAGACACTGCATATATGTGCTAGTACAGTGAACCACATCTAAAGACTAAAGGCATATACAGTATAGTGCAAATATGTGTACACATAGTATAGTAAACATATATACAGTTTGTATGTATACATAAATATATACATATACAGCGGGGAAAATACTTATTTGATGCACTGTCAATTTTGCAAGTTTTCCCACCTACAAAGAATGGAAAGGTCTGTAAATTTTATTGTAGGTACACTTCAACTGTGAGAGACAGAATCTAAAAAAAATCCCATAAAAACATTGTATGATTTGTAGATGATTAACTTGCATTTTATGGCATGAAATAAGTATTTGATTACCTATCAACCAGCAAGAATTCTGGCTCTTAGGCCGTGTTCACATGGCTTATTCCCGACGGATTTGTGAGCCGGATTGCGCTCACAAATCCGGCGTGAATAAGGGGCGGGACGGGGGCGGGGCCGGAGCGCGGCGGGGGCGCCGCTCCCGGCCCCATAGACAATGCATTGTTTACGGCGCGTACGCGCCGTAAATAATGTGCATGTCACTTTCTCCCCGCTCGGCGAATTCGCCGCGGGGGGAGCGACGGAATCCACTGTTCTCTCTGAGAGCAGTGGATTACCGTAATTACTCCGACGGATTGGCGCCGTACTGCAGCGCAAATCCGGCGCGGAGTACGGCGCCAATCCGCGGAGAAATAAGCCGTGTGAACGAGGCCAGATCTCCTATTCTGTACTTATTACTTGTATTAATTGCACCTGTTTGAACTTGTTACTTGTATAAAAGACACCTGTCTACACGCTCAGTGTCACGATCTGCAAATTCCTCTGTCTCCTGTCTGCATACAACTGTGTGTTCGATCCTGGAGGTTTGAATTTGTTTCTGCTGCTCAGCATTGCAGCAGTTAACTCCTCCAACAGTGCTTGTCCAGATGCAGCGTATTCCCTCCTGCTGACTCCTTAAAAGGTACCTCCTACCAACAGTCAGTGTCTGAGTATTGGTGTTGTCAGGCCAAGGCCTGCTCCACTGCCTCAAGACCCCGAGTCCGGTCTGTGCTGTGTCCCCGTGGAGTTCCTGCTGTCTGTGCCCTGTTTCCATGCACTTCCTCCTGGTGGTGGCATGTTCCCTTGCAGTTCCTCCTGGTGGTGGTGTTCTGGCAGTGGCTTGTTACCGTGCAGTTCCTCCTGGCGGTGGCATGTTCCTGAGCAGTTTCTCCTGGTGCTGCATTTTCCTGTGCAGTTCATCCTGGCGGTGGCATGTTCCTGTACAGTTCCTCCTGGCGGTGCAGACGTGTTCCTGTGCTTTTCCTCCTGGCAGTGCCAACAAGCCTCTGTGCTATTCCTCCTGGCAGTGCCGACGAGCTCCTGTGCTGATCCTCCTGGCGGCGTTGTGTACCTGTGCTATCCCTCCTGGTTGCGCTGTGTTCCCTAGTCCCGTTGGTGGTCTAAGTCCCCCCTCTCCTCATTTGCAGCTTCCTTGTGTGTGACCCCTAGGCTCTGTAGCCTTGGACTTTTCACATCTTGTTGTCTGTGGTTCCTGAATCTAGGCCAAGGCCATATATCCCTGACAGCAAAAGGTTGAGATCCGCGTCCATGGTCCCAAGGATCCACTTACCCACTATGTATTCATTTCAAGGGTTTTCTTTTGTTTTATGTACAGTTTTGTGTTTGCCTTAATAAAGCCTTGAAACATAACACTCGGTCGATCACACTGTAATGTCTACACCATGGCCAAAACCAAGGACAAAATTGTAGGCTTGCACAAGGCTGTGATGGGCTACAGGACAAGCAGCTTGGTGAGAAGGCAACAACCGCTGGCACAATTATTAGAAGAAACACAAGATGACTGTCAATATTCCTCAGTCTAGGGCTCCATGCAAGGTCTCGCCTCGTGGGGTAAGGATGATTCTGAGAAAGGTCAGGAAGCAGCCCAGAACTACATGGTAGGAACTGGTCAATGACCTAAATAGAGCTGGGACCACAGTCTCAAAGATTACCGTTAGTAACACGCTACGCTGTCATGGATTAAAATCCTGCAGGGCACACAAGGTACCCCTTCTCACGCGAGCACATGTCCAGCCCCATTTGAAGTTCACCAGTGACCATCTGAATGATCCAGAGGAGGCATGGGAGAAGGTCATGTGGTCAGATGAGACCAAAAAAACATTTTTTGCTATCAATGTCACTTACCATATAAAAAGAAGAAGGATGAGTACGACCACAAGAACACCATCCCAACCATGAAGCATGAAGGTGGAAAAATTATACCTTGGGTTTGCTTTTCTACAAAGGG
Source organism: Phyllomedusa bahiana (assembly GCA_025379985.1). Taxonomy (NCBI): domain Eukaryota; kingdom Metazoa; phylum Chordata; class Amphibia; order Anura; family Hylidae; genus Phyllomedusa; species Phyllomedusa bahiana. The sequence goes on from JAODAL010026880.1 coordinate 19,105, forward strand.
TACATGATGACTGCAGCGCATTGAAGGGAGGATGGATGGGGCCATGTATCGTGAGATTTTGGCCAACAACATTCTTCCCTCAGTAAAAGCATTGAAGATGGGTCATGGTTGTGTCTTCCAAAAGGACAATGACCCAAAACACACAGCCAGGGCAACTAAAGAGTGGCTCCATAAGAAGCATTTCAAGTTCCTGGAGTGGCTTAGCCAGTCTCCAGGCCTGAACCAATCAAAAATCTTTGGAGGGAGCTGAAACTCAGTGTAGCCCAGCGACAGCCCTGAAACCTGAAAGATCTGGGGAAGATCTGTATGGAGGAGTGGGCCAAAATCCTTGCTGCAGTGGGTAAAGAACTACAGGAAATGTCTGACCTCTGTAATTGCACCAAATTCTGTACCAAATATTAAATTATGTTTTTCTATTGTATCATGTACTTATTTCATGCAATAAAATGCAAATTAATTATTTAAAAATCATTCAAGGTGATTTTCTTTATTTTTTTTTAGGTTCGATCTAGTGTACCTACAATAACAATTACAGACGTCTCCATTCTTTGTAGGAGTGAAAACTTGCAAAATCGCCATTTTATCAAATACTTATTTTCCTCACTGTGCATATATATTTTTCAAGGCTCCATTAAGGAGCTGAAACATTGCGGAATGAACATAGGTGAATAAAGTTTGTTTAAATTTATATATTTTTTGGAGGTGCTGCTCCACATTACATATTACAAGTTAGATCTTGTAACATGTGGAAATACACGCACAGTTTATTTACCAGTTCCTGGATGAATGATGTGATTTTTTTTTTCTATGGATGTCTAAACATTGCTGGCCCGTCTGCTTTTTGCTATATATTGCGCAGTGCTGCTGTGGTTTTATATAGATAGATACTGTAGATGTCTATCTATATATGTGTGTGTCTGTGTGTGGTGTAAGGAAAATGAGCTTCTGGGGTCTGGGTTCTGGTTTGCCTAATTGTTTTGTATATAAATATTGTATGTAGGGCTATTTAGCAGGCCAGTCCTAATAGGCCCTTTTGTTAGCTATGACAACATGGTCGTGTTACATAGGAAAGGTGGAAGAAGAATACATACAAGCACACAGACCGTCCCCAGCACCCTTTGATAGCAGAGCTCATGGCATAGGACACTAGAGAAGATTATACATCAAACAAATATTGGCCATAATCCATGTTTCCCATAACTCACTTATGAGGTTACAACCCAGGAACCCAGCCACAACTCATATGCAAGAATTTTAGGCTTTAGGGAATCACAGAAACAGAAATCGGACCAAATTATGAATCTGTCATATTCATATTTGATATTCCTGGATTGGTAAACCCATACTGGGGAACTTGGCAGCCATGATATCTGACTAGGAGACTCCTATGGGGAGTTGTGACAGAAACTGGGATTATGACATTCTTAGTTTCCCCTGCATGTAATTAGCCAGCCCTTCTATGACCTATGCAGGAGAAGTGGCTGGAGGGGGGTTTGAGTCTCCAAAGACCATTGTCAGATCCAGGAGTTGTTACCAGGTGTAGATCTGCACTCCTCAGCCCAGCTTTAACCGATCGAATCGTAAAAGGTCTGTTTTTTGTATTTTATCCATTTTTTTATATACCGTTCTGTACGTTTTATGTATGTCTGTTATTTTGTAATTTTTGTAACTAAGCACTGTACATGTATATTAAAGTTTAAAACTTTAATAGTTTGCCTTGTTGCCCTACTGAACCCCAAAAAATTCATAAAGAGTTTAAGTGACTGCTTGTGCCTGTGACCATTAGTATTGATTTATTTTCAGTTCCTTTCTAGAACGTGAAAAGTGGTGACAGTGTATATGTTGTTTGGGGTATGATCCATGTGTGGGTACATGTGGTGCTCATAGTGTAGAAGGAGTGAGGTTCGAGTGTGATCTTTTGTGGCCTAGCATATCCCCGGGTCGCCCCCAAGTTGCACAGAAGAGTTTTGGGCTGACAGTATGTTTCCGAGACAGATTGTGCTCTAGAGACCCATATAGTGTGATTTCCCCATTCCCGGTCTCCTTTATTGTGTGCCCCTGTGCCCTAAATATTAGTTCCTTGTACCCCCATTCCATGACAGTGTGTATGATCATATGCTAAAAGTTGAGTGATACCAGTCAGCCAGTCTTATCAATGTACTATATTTGGTATTGTAAGTTCATTGAAGTAAAATGGACTAAGCTGCAATACCAGACACAGTGCATTGACAAGAATAGTCCTGTGGCCTTAAACCTGTGCTTGATGGAAGACCCAGCAGTCACGCCTACACCAGTAACACCTTTCATCATTAATACATTATAATTGGTTACTTTTTATCAACATACTTCTATCATTGGTTACTTTTAATCAACATATTTCGAAGCAAGCAGTAACCTTTACCTTATCTTTGTTTATGTTATACTGTTTATTTTTTGCTGGAAAAGTAGACAGTCTGAATTAATATTTTTTGTTTTAAACGTTAGAAAAAAACTCTACATAGATAACGGTACAACTCAATACATTTCATTATCTTGTTTTTTCTCCTGCTGTCATATGTAAATATATAAAATGTTTATTACATCTATAACTACAGATTACAAAACCAAGGATTAAGTGCTTTAAAGCTTCAGGCAGAGCAAGTTCAGCAGCAAATGTGTGCTAGAAATTAGGAACATTTAAGATAGAAGAAGGAAGAAATCACTTAACCCTATATTTTCTCTCACAATGACATATTAAAGGGGTTGCACCATGAAAGACATTTATTACCTATCCAGATCACTATGGATTCTGCTGCTGGGACCACCACCGATTGCTAAAACTTAAAGGGGTTGTCTCACTATAAGGATTCCTTTTTATGTTAAAGATCTTGCAAAAACAAGTCATTTTGCAATATATGTCCATTAACAGTGTCCTACCTGGTCTGAGATATCCCTCTTGTATGGGCTGCATCAGCTCATCAGGTCGCTATAGTTACAGACCTGTTTGATCTCTCCTGATTGGCTGCCAGCACTGGTTGCTATAGCTACAGACCTGGCTTCTACTGCAGCCTAGTAGAAGCCAGTAAACACGCACCTGAATTCAAAGTGAAACCAATAAAACAGGACTGTGGTAATATGAATCAGTGTAGTGAGACTACCCCTTTAATTCCCGACTCCCCATGGATAGGTGATAAATATCTTTCGGGGTCCAACCCCTTTAGGCATATTTCATAATGCTTTTAAAGTATAGAATCATTTTCACCTCTTCCCACACCACATCTTTATTTATATGTTGAAGTGACATGGTACCACACTGTACTTTTTGTCACAGGGATCAAAAGTAAAATATAGCTGACACCCTTCTGCAGGTCACAGCACCTAAAAAATTTTACAAAATGAAGGAGCTACTACTGTAAGTCCAGAATGCAACCAGTGGGAGCTGAAGGGTTAACAACAAATGGGTTGGCCACAAATGTGCCTAACAAAGGCCCCTTAGCCATGGATATGAGCCTCTAAGTAAGACCTAATAGGCTGCCTCTCAGTAAAAATCTTATAGCCATAATACACAAAAACAATGTAAATAATGCAGTGCATTATGTAAGTGATCAGATGATCACAATGTCAAGTCTCTTAAAATACATTTTATCCATAAATATTCTTATTATGAAAACAATAAATATACCTAATTAATATGGATAGTTGGTATTCCTGTATTCATATCAGCCCAAATTAAAAAATGTGGTTATTTGTCCAGCAGCTTGAGTGCCGCTTACAAAAAAAATGCTGTTTTTTTGTTTGTTTTTATCTAGCTTCCCAAGAAAACAGAATAGAAATTGGTTAGAAAGTTATATATACCCCAGAATGGTAACACTGATGACTACAACCAGTCCTGCAAAACAAAAGTCCTTGTAAAGCTCTGTGGATGAAAAAGTTAGAATGCTATGGTTGTGAGACTGTAGCAACACAGTTATTTATGCCACAAAGTAATTGGTGTAAAAAACATTTTTAAAAAATAATGGTGGATTGGGCTCTCTCAAATAAACATAGTTATCTAATACATTTTTTAAAAGTATTTATTTAAGAAAGTTTTTTCATTAACATTTTAGGAATTAAACAATTCAAAGTATAATACATTTTATGGTGCTATTTTAAAATACTAGAAAAAAGTTATGGCTTTCGAAAACTAAACTAGGCAGCATGCTTAAAGCTTGTAGGCAGGTCTACAGCAGTGACTGACATATCACTTATGTCCTATGGCATTGGCATCTTCCTAGCTGATCCAGTAAAAGGGACAATAGTAATGGAGGTTTTTAGACAGAAGTGCACAGGGCTACAGAGCTCTGAAGGGTTAAAGTTTGTCCGTAATTAATGTAAGCAACCTTTGTTTTACATGTAAGAAATAACAGGGAGTGACGTCAACATCCTGGCTACTGCTACAATCTGTTACAGCAGAGATGGGTGGCCAGTAACTAGGGAAGCTTATGTACAAAAGCAGGAGATAAGATCTGCTCTAACTATGAAATGAAGCAAAATCAGAACAGCAATGTCTTTGGTAATAATTCTTATTTACTTTTGCCTACATGTTTAAAGCTAATCAATGAAATGGGAATACTCCTTTAATGGTTATATTCACAGATACACATATGGAAAGAAGTTGTGATCGGAGGACATGCTAAAGTGATACTCTACTATGTCTGCAAAATATATGTGTGATTTGGATGTCGTTTAACAACATGTTGATATTAAATAGGATGCAAATCTTATATTCCCTAGCAGATTATCTGATTTTACAGTCCTCTTGTAATAACAAGTTGTCTTACATGTAATTTGTTTGGTCACTGATGCATAACTACTGTGAATGTTGTTATATTACTCAGTGAAATAAATTTGATTAAACTGCTGATGATAATACAACCATCCGAGGAGGAATATGTGTATTTGGAATTTCTTGTGTTTGTAATTTGCATTTATTAGTGTAGTCAGCTTAGGGGCCTATTATTTAGGAGTTGTGGCCTTGAAAGGCCAGACACTTTTGGTAAACACGACTTAATGTTTAATTTTTCACATAACTGTGCATATTTATCCTAACCTATTGGGGCAGAATTAAAAGTGCACCACACTTCTGATGTACTTTCAAGCGAAAAATTGGCGTATATTTATTTGCACCACTTTTATTATGCATTTTAAACCGTTTGTAGATACTTTTGCACTGTTCAACAAAAGGAGTATGGCTTTACTGAAAGGCTGTGGCCAGTGGTGTAGCTACAAGAGTCGCAACTATCGCATGTGCGACAGCCTCCCCTCACGAGACAGCTGATCACAAGATCACATAGACCTAGCAATGCAGCGTTTGCAGCCCCTGCTTGCACAGTGCAGACAGCGGTTCAGACAGAACAGTCGGGATCCCTGCCATTTAGCCCTCTAGATGTTGCAGTGTGATGTGATAATGTCATTAGACCACCTGCTCCGCTGCCTGTACTAGGCCATAAGCCTAGCCATAGGCTTATGGCCTAGTAGACAACGGAAGTGGCATCCTGGAGCAAGCAGTGTGATGACGTAACACAGCCCACTACGAACTCAATAGGTGTTCGGCAGGGGACCGGGAGAGTTTTTTTTTCTAATTTTTAAAAGGGGGCCTTGTCTATCTGTCTATCTCCTGGGGGCGGCCCTGTATATCTACCTAACTACTGGAGGACAGTATATACCTACCTACTGACTGGTATTGCTGTGTAAAAGTAAAATTTATTAAAATTAAGTCTTTAACCCCTTACCAACGTTGGGCATACTGGTACATCCTAGTGTCGGTAAGGGGCTATGTAGCGGGATCGCAGAGCCAGCTCCATTCTGTGCTGTCTAATCCCTTAGGCGCCACAGCGATCTCGGCCGTGGCGTATAAGTGAATGAAAAGCAGTGTCATGCATCATTTCTCACTGAGATCGGGACCCCCGTGGTGAGATCACGGGGTCCCGATTGGTTTACATGGTAGCTGGAAGCAATAGGCTCTATTAACGATCATGCCCTTTAGTGATCAAGCACCCTAGGGGAGCTCAATGTTAAAGTAAAAAAAAAAAAATACCGCAAATGTTTTAAAGTATACAACAATAAAAAATCTAAAAAATTTTAATAAAATAATAAAAACATTGTACATAATTGGTATTGCCGCGTCCGTAAAAGTCCGATCTATTGAAATATAACATTTATCCCGTATGTAATTCCAAATGCCAAAGATGTGTTTTTTAGTCATTTCACATCCCTTGCAATTTGGAATAAAAGTGATCAAAAAGTTGCATCAATTCCAAACTGGTACCAATAAAAAGTATACTTCAGTATACCCACAAAAAATGCACCCTCACTCCGGTCCATAGTTGGAAGTGCAAAAAAGTTATTTGGTATTGCCAAATTTGTATCAACCTGTAGAATACAGATAACATATCAATAACATTGAGTATTGAATGGAGTAAAAAAACTCCTGGAAATATGGCGCAAGTACTTTTTTTTCACATTTTGCCCCACTTTGATTTTTTTTTTGTTTCCCAGTATATTCTATGGTACAAATGAATAAAACCATTAGAAAATACATCCTGTCCCGCAAAATAAAAGCCCTAATATGTCTATGTAGATGAAAAAATAAAAAAGTGGCTCTAGGAAGCTGGGGAGGGAAAAACAAATGTGACAAAAAAATTGGCTGCGACGGGAAGGGTTTAAAGAAATTCCAAAATCATGTTATGGTTGGTTGTCTCCCCAAAAAAATTGTAGTAATTAGTTATCAAAAAGTCTAATGTACCACAAAATGGTAACTATAAAAACAGTAATCTGCACAAAAAATATATTGTATTATAACTTTTCATGGGACAACACTGAGGATATGACACTTTAATATAATTTAAAGTAGTCCATGTACAGCTTGTATGAAAATAACTCAAAATCCAGCCATCAATGTCTAAATCGCTGGCAACAAAAGTGAGTGCACCCCTAAGTGAAAATGGACAAATTGTGCCCATTGTGTTAATATTTTGTGTGGCCACCATTATTTTCCATTATTAATTTTCTTGGGTATGGAGTTCACCAAAGCTTCACAGGTTGCCACTGGAATCCTTTTCCATGAGAACATCACAGAGCTGGTGGATGTTAGAGACCTTGCGCTCCTCCACCTTCTGTTTGAAGATGCTTCACAGATGCTTAATAGGGTTTAGGCCTGGAAGCATGCTTGGCCAGTCCAGTACTTTTACTCTAATTTTCTTTAGCAAGGCCATGGTTGTCTTGGAGGTATGTTTGGGGTTGTTATCATGTTGGAATACTGCTCTGGGCCCAGTTTTCGAATGCTCTGCTTCAGTATGTCACAGTACACATTAACATTCATGGTTCCCTCAATGAACTCTAGCTCCCCATATCCGGCAGTATTCATACATCCCGAAACCATGACACTCCCACCACCATGTTTCACTGTAGGCAAGACACACTTGTCTTTGTACTCCTCACCTGGTTGCCACCACACATGCTTGGCATCATTTGAACTAAATAAGTTTATCTTGGTCTCATCAAACACAGGACATGGTTCCAGTAAGCCATGTCCTTAGTCTGTTTGCCATCAGCAAATTGTTTGCGGGCTTTCTTGTGCATCATCTTTAGAAGAGGCTTTCTTCTGGGACGACAGCCATGCAGACCAATTTGATTTAGTGTGTGCGATGTATGGTCTGACCACTGTCAGGCTGATCACTTACCCATTTAACCTTTGCAGCAATGTTGGCAGCACTCATATGTCTATTTTGAAAACACTATCTCTGAATATGACGCTGAGCACATGCACTCAACTTTTCTGGTCGACCATGGTGAGGGGTGTTCTGAGTGGAACCTATCTAATTAAACTGCTGAATGGTCTTGGCCACTGTTAAAGGAGAACATTGTTCCCATCCAATCTTTTCTATTACCATCTATGTATACCAGTTCAGTGACATTCACTTATTGCAGTGTCAGGTGGCCCAGAGGCCATTGAACAGGTGTAGAAGCACTTGGGCAACATCCCCCACATTGGAAAGTATTTTTATGGTTTTAGGGTGGAGTCCAGTAAGTGAGCAGAGGCATCTCATGGGAACATATAGGCCATGTGAAGCCATGGCTCACCTACTCTTCTGCAACCTCTGGACAAACAGCACTGATATCAGGACAGGCAACGTTTTTGTATGCTTTCTGTGTATGTATATAAATATTTTCACATTACAGTAGACCTTATATGTGTACATATACATATTCTAGGTGTGGATGGGCAAGTAGATAATATGTGATTTATGGTATATACTAGTTATGCAGGAGTCTCTATATGTACATATACTAATGGTTATGTTCTGGTGTGGATTTGGTAATAACGGTTTATCCTCTTTTCTATAACATAGTAATGTGTTTTTAAATGTGTTTGTTACATTGTATGTCAATATGGTCATGTGACCTGGATGTTGAGGAAACATAAAGATGTAGTGACGTTGTTTCCTAAGAGGCCCGGAAGAAGCGCGAGTAGCACGAAACGGCCGTCGGCCGATAGCTTGTAAGGACGTTTCTGCTGTTCTGTCCCTCCACATGCTATATATGCTTAAATAAAGGAGAAAGTACACATTATTGCCCACATTTGAGTGTGTTCAGGGAGGGCAGGAACAGGAGGCCTCTGTGTGTGGTTGTGTCCTGTATGTCAAGGGTTCCCAACCGCTGGGCCACTGTATCTACACATCAGCGACGCAGGGGGTGTGATGCAGAGGTGACGTCACACCCCCTGCGCAGCTGGGTCTCGCCGGACGTGGCTCCTGGAGGCAGTGTCTCTGCAAGGGATCGGGAAGGTGAGTAACTGTCTTTTTTTTTATAACTAGTCTCTCGATTTACTTACAGGGGGGGCTATATCTATAATGACTACAGGGGGCCTATACCTATAATGACTACAGGGGGCCTATACCTATAATGACTATAGGGGGCATATATATCTATAATGACTACAGGGGGTGCCTAGACCCTCGAGTGGGCGTGGGCTGTTTCCTGTCAATCATAGCCTAGGAATTCCACAAGGCATGATACGCATGTTTGTGAAAAAGTTTACATATGTGAACACTATAATTTGCTTGCATGCAGCCAAAAAGCCAACACTCATTGAAGCAACAACAGTAAGACTAGACCTGCTTAAGAATAGTGTATCCATAAAAATCAGAAAGCAAGCAGTAGTTTACCAGAAACCATTTGACAAACATGCACTACAGGGAATAGAGCCTAGCCATACACCTGTGTATTCTAACATAGGCGAACTGGGGAAGTGAAGGGAAGTGCGGTGCTTTCACTGTCTACAGTATGGACACATAAAATGGTTCTGTCCACAGAGGGTTTACCAGTATATAAGGAGACCAGGCTCACAATCATACATAGAATCACAAGGACAGATACATAGACATGTTCCATTTGCAGACACACGACCTACACATGAAGCAGGACTGCAATTATACACCAGTACAACAGTTACCCGTACTAGGGATCTGTTACCATAGATTCATGGTTAGGGATTCCTGAAGGTCTGGCGCTGACATGTAACCTTCAGGAATATCCCAATAATGGCCAGGATTTAGTATCAATGCCAACCTAATAACTCTTTATGTGGTGATAAGATATGATCACCAACAAGAGGGGGTGGGGGAAAGTTGGGTTTACTGTAACTTTAATTTCATTGTCTTTGTTAGCTGAGTGTTAATGTCCTCCAGTCCTTCAGGTTATTCAACAAATAAGTGTTGTCTTCATAGCAGGTATATTAGTGCTATTAGAGCTGCTTCAGCATTTACAGCTTAAATTGTCCTTTTACTGTAGAGGTGATTTCCTAGGGTCATTCACAGGTGTGACCCTCAGGGGGTAAAGTCAACCAGCTCTCCTAGATATGATGACCCTAGAAACAGTAGCATTGGTAACGTACATGTAAACATTAACTACAGCCTAAGTAGGCAATTCCTATTTGCTTGTGGATATCAGCCATGGGCTTCCACCCTCAGCATGTTACAGAGTTATGTGATTAACATGTTGGACAATTGTTTAAATAGTACTCGCACAGAACTCACAAAGACTGGTTGTATGATGCAGAATACACCTCTAACAGCAGATCTGCAGATAACATTGTACAAGTAGCGCTATTGAAGATGGCAATGTAAGGACTTGATTTGTCTGTTCCAGGTTCATATGCCTCTAAAACTTGGCTCACAGTGTAACTATGATGGCAAATCACAGCTCCTCTCCTGTGTCTCCTGTACCATCAGTCTCTACATAGAGTTCCTAAGCAGTGTGAGAAATATGCAATTGTAATTGCTCTGAACTACCGTTCTTAATTTTCTGGTACCCCAGTAATGAAATACGTGTAAAGTGGTACTTTAGATGACAAGTTTGGACTGACCATGGAGTTTATTGAATTGTCCATGCTTTGAAACCTGTCCCTGTGCTTATCCTGATTTGTGTGCACTTGAGAGGTAGCTTGCTAGCTACTGCTAAGACGTGTGAAAGTGTATGCTGCAATTAGGTGACATGTTTGCAAAGACAGCAGCGCAACCAAAAGGCTATGGGGCATAGCGCTCACTATTGGGGATTCTACTGGGGAGTGGATATCCCCACCATGAACCGCAGAGACGCATTGAAGGAACAATGATCATCCGGTTGAATGCAGGTCTTTGATGCAGCTGGTCCAAGCGGATACTCCTGCATGGTCAATATCTCAAGACTCTTGCTACCATAGTGTCAAATGTTGCAGTATACAATCTGTCTGTAAAGATACCATCCACATGGGGAGACCATCATATCCCCTGATGGATTCTAGTCATGCAACTAACATGTATCCTGAAAGGACAGTGCCATGTGAAAGAAACGATGGAGGAGATGCAGAATAAATGTTTTGAATCTGGTGTTAATTACTTTCTGCAGCTATTCGGAAGCCCTCCTTTTTTTGATGAGGTGGCTGTACACTTTAGATACCTTTCAATTTATTTGGCGAACAACTATTCCTCCTGACTTCTTCGGTAATTATGCATGTATTCTCATTTGGTAGTAGGGGTATAAGCCACACCAGACACCGGGTACTGGTTTAAAATAAAAAGGACTCTTTGGGATTAACTTTTTGTTTATCCTTATACATTCTATCTATGCTCATAACCACACCAAAATGGCAACTCACACTTTTTGAAACCTTGCCCCTGAGACCAAAACCTTTCTTTTTTACCCAGCATATTATACAACATGTTGCTAAATGCGCTTGGGTGGTATTTTTAGGGCAAAAGTTGGAGACCCTTGTTGGCCACCACTGAGTTACTACCTTGAAATACATTTGTTTTACGTTAGGACATAAAGGAAACTGCAGGAAGTTAGCCTGTTACCAAACATGGGAGAAATTAGAGATTTGAGTTGTAACATTGAATTTACATTTTGTGTTTTATTAATCAGCTTTCATTCAAAGTCTTAGGTTCTTTCTCACTCTGTCAGATATATTTGTCTGGATAGTCCCTAGGTGTCACGGCGCACGTTTCCGCCGTGGAGCAGCAAGGCACTGCAGGGGTTAATCCCTCTGGCCAGTCGACACACCCAGGGAGAAGCCAGGCTGTTGAATCTAGGAGTGACAGCTCAGCTGCTAATCAGGTCAGAGGGTGTGTCGTACTGGCCATTAGGAGGGCCCGGAGGCCGCACCAATCGGCTGCTGGGGTGGGGTCCGGGCGCCTCATTTAAACCTGCTCACTCCTGTCTGTTGTTGCCTGAGAAAGGTTATCCTTTGCTATCTCCCTGTTACCTTTGTTTGTTTATGGACTCCAGTTTACCTGACCTCGGCCTGTCTCTTGACCTCGTGTTTGACTTCTGATTCTGTACCAAGTGACCTCCTGTGTTTGACTCTTTGCTTGCTCCTGGTTATTATTGTGGTTCCTGATTTGTGGCTTTGTCGTACCATACTGTTACCGAACCAGACTGTCTGACTCTGTTATCTCCTTACGGCCCTGCACTTAGGTAGCGTAGGGTTTGTTGTCCAGTTGAGGTCTGCCATCTAGGGCATCATGCCAAGTAGGCAGGGACAGTGGGCTGGGTGGCAGTCAGGGCCCACTGCACCTCCTCTGATGGGACATTAAGGTATATCTTTGACATATACAGTACCTGTGATAGAAGGCACTAAATGGCATTCACCCTACCAGAGGGTTGGATTTATAAAAAAAAGAAAAAAAAGCAATTTTTTGTACTCCATCCAGCTCTATGGAACAGCATGGCTCTGTGCACTACCCTATTCATCAAACCCTGACACATACCGCCTGAATGGAGGATAATGACAGTTTTGGCTTCCTTCAGTAAATGGAATACAATAGATGTGTTTGCTATATCAGAAATAATAAATGAAGCTGCTAAATAAGTATGTAAGTGTATGACTAGCACTTTAATAGTCCTTTTGATTCCTGTTGCATAGAATTGTTGAATGCATTACTATGTGCTATTGAAAATGTTTCTGATAGCACAGAATGCCCTAATAACCTGACTTTTGCTTCAAGTGGCTACTCTGAAATTCATGTCCCAACAGAAGTCCACTGAAAAGCGTAAGAAATATGTTCCTTCAAACAGTGAAAGGCTTATAATATGTTATATTTGCTATAGGTATAATTTAAGGTATTTTATTTGTGGGAATCAAGATGGAGAGTCATGTGTTGGTTGCATGTGGAAAGTATCCTTTTAGTATGCAAAGTTTCACTGCCTACACTGATTCTCAAATTGGGTCTTAGGCTGGATCCACACAACATCAGACAAAAACCATCCGAAAGCCAACCAGTTTTTGTTCGATGCACGACTGCGGTTTTTGACACTGTTTTGTCAAAACCATGGTCAGTTCTCGTTTTTTTGCCGTTGGCCAATATAATTGATTGCATGGGAAACCATACGGCAAAACTCAAAAACACCAATGTATTAGACAACATGTTGCTAAATACATTGGCGGCAGAAAACGAGCAGAGAAAAAATGACCTGTGTAGACTATAGGTCATTTTTTTTCTATTAAAGTCTATGGACTGCCTGAATGGTCGGATAAAACATTAGGGTACTAAATAGCAGAATACTTGTTGCATGTCTATGGACTCTAGGGAAGCTAGGGGGGACCTCCCAATTTTCTGACCCACACGCGTGAATTCACATTAATACAGGACAAGCGGTAATACATATATTATATTGAATGGTTGGATAAAACATTAGGGTACTAAATAGCAGAATAAACATAGGATATCTACTAGTACTCTGCAAAACCAAGGTGTAAGTAAAGGACCATGTCTCAGGCTATGTCTACACGGCAGTGCACAAAAAACGACCTGAAAACCAAATCCTCAAAGCATTCATAAAACTTGAGTTTTTTTGTCCACTGCCTGTCAAAAGCTGCTGAAAAAACTTCTGTTTTTTGGTGCTTTTTGCATTTTTTGGCACTGTTTTTTCCAGAAATGCACAGCATTAGATTTGCTGTATTGCTGCAAAAAAAACGCGCCAATAAAGCAAATAAAACCGCCAAAAAACGTTTGCCGCTTTACATAGACTCCAATAGTACATTTTCTGCCCTGCTCAGTCGTTTTGTGCAACGTTTCAAAAAACAACCAGCAAATAAAGCGAGCAAAAAAATAACGTTCTGTGGAGAAAGCAGGACGTTTTTACTATAGAAGTCTATGGGAGCTCTTTTCAGTCATTTTTATAAAAAGAAAAACGCTGAAAAAAACTGACGTTTTTATGTGCAGTGGAGACATAGCCTTAATGTCATATTATTCTGAATCTGGTTGATAAGGAAGTTTCATCAAGATTTTTTCCCTGCATGTTGAATGACAGGGGAACCCAATCTGACCATCAAAACTTCCTTTGATCATGAGGGTCAAACTGAGTGTCTGCAGGATTGAGGGGAACGACATTGCTACAATCAGGGACATAAAAGACACCAGCATGGAATATCTGGGTAAAGCACATTTGTTTGGATAGGGGACAGAAATTGGGGAATTAACTTAGAGCACTAAATGAAGAAATACTGGAGACTGAGATCTAAGTATATGCAGTGTCCATGTATGGTAACTATGAAAACATGTAATTGTATTTTTGTTTTTAACTAAAACATTGTTAGGGTATGTTCATACGGCTTATTGTGGCACCTATAGTATGCGCCGCAATAGGCCGGGTGTTTGGGAACCACGCGCTGATCGGCATGTAATTCCAAAGCACGGGGGGCGGCCGGGCGCCGGCCACCTAGACATGCATTGTCAGTGGCGCGTAATCGCCGCTAACAATTCACATGTCAATTCTCCCCCTGTGCATTCAATACGTTCGTATTGTACGTGCGGGGGGTATATGCGTAATCCATAGCTCTCTATGAGAGCTATAAATTACCGTAATTGCAGTGCGCATTTCGCCGCATATTAAGTGCAATACGTGGCAAAATACAGGCCGAAATACGTGTCTAAATGAGCCGTGTGAACATACACTTAGTATCTGTTGATTAAAAATACCACATCTCTGTAATATTTATTTTCTAGGTTATACTGTATAAAATTCAAAGTCCTTATGTATAATAGTAAAACTATTTTAGATGCCCATATCAACCAATCAGAGCGCCGCTTTTATTTCTAAGGGTATGTTCACACAGTGTACTGTGGCACGTATTGTGCATGCTGCAATACACCGGGTATTTAAGAAGTACACGCTGGCAAGCGAATACTTCTAAAACACAGACAGCCAACTCACATTTACTCTCAGTTGTGTCTATTGTTTTCCCTGCCACGTATTGTACGTTGGGGAAAATGTCCAGTATTAATAGCTCTCACAGAGAGCTATGAATTACCGTAATTGCGGGACGCGCATTTCGAACCTATTGCAGACCAATTATGTGCCAAAATTTGCCCGGAAATTATGCTGTCTGAACATACCCTTACAGTGTGTTTACACGGCAAAGCCAAAATACCGGTCGGGAAATCCCAACTATTATTTGGTCTTTTTTTGGCACGCAGGGGGATGGCTTTTATCCACGGTTTGTGGATTCAAGCCCTCCCCCTTCGCACCCACATGTTCATGTTCCACCCAAAAACCAGGCGGAAGAATGAACATGTTCTAAGTTTTTAGGAACGCCGGCGGTGTAAAAAAAAGTCCAGTGGAAAATCTGTGCAATGAGGACTGCCGCACGGGTTTTCTATTTAACTCACTGTAAAAGGTTGACAGTCGGTATTCACTGCTAACAATTGACATGTCAATTCTCTCCCCGCGCATTCAACACATTTCGCCGTGTATTAAACGCAATACGCGGTAAAATGCGTGCCGAAATATGCGGCATTTTAAGCCGTGTGAACATATCCTTATTCTGACCACAGACTTTTAGGGGCTTGTTCCCCAGACAGGACAAGGTACCAGAAGTGGGACCCACAATTTTTATACTTCAATAGCAAATCCTATTAATATTTCAACAAAGTGCAAGATGAAAACACCCTTTAAACATACAGAAGAAAATCCACAGAATTTTTTTTTTTATTAATGGTTTATTATTAATTTACCAAGTCCCCATTCACGTGTCAAATTTTACATGAATTTCACTGTGAATTCTGTGCTGAAATCAGCATCACATCTGATGACAGTCAGCATCCCATGCATGTGATTAAGGTTTTAACAACCTCAGCTGCATGCAATGGAAACTTTTTGTGCTTAGTTTTGCTGTTGCTGCTTAAACAGGAGGCAGGTAACCTATTTTGGACTAAGACTCTATGGACTAGCGCCATTGAATGACAGAGAGGCTAATCATCCTTCAAATCTGCAGCACATCCAGGCAGACAAACAGGTTGTGTGAACAGAGCCTTCATAAGAAAGTGTTTAATGTTCATGCTTACTGACACAGACAGGCAGCAGGAGGCTATACACACAGGGCCTTGTGTAACTGTACAGACTATTGCCTCAGCAAGCTGTTTGCTGTTTCGTCAGCTTTGGCTTTTCCTTTGGGATAGCTTCCATCCTCATTAACACCAGGATGTTGTTATCTGTTAGAGAAGATGAATGGCTGTTCGCTTGGCAGCAAATCACTTTTCTCTTTATTAATTGTAGACTCTTAGCTGTGCAGCAGTATCTGTTAATAGTCTAACCACATTAAGATATACTAGAGAGGTTCTGAAGAAAGAGGCACATAGAACCAGCTATTATAAATTCATCAAGGTCAACCAAAACCATGGCCACACAGTGTCATTGCAGAATGTGCTAAACTAGAACCCATGTAAAACCTTGCATTTTTAAGATAACTTTATATACTGTGCTAAATCTAAAGAATCAGATTTCCACTGCTTGAAACCAATACTTTTTTGTACCATGATTATCTTTACAAATCATAAAATTCTTTAAATGATAGCAATCATTTAAAGAATTTTATGATTTGTAAAGATAATTTTTTTGGGCCACTTTAGTTGTATAAGCATTGAGGCTCACATCATGAGCATCTACTCACAAAAAGTTAGGAATATTTGACTTCTCATAGAAATTTCATTTCTTGAAAATGTTTTAAAATGAACTAAATTAGTCCATCTCTTAACTTTAGATGTACATATCCAACTGGTCAATGCTTCAGTACTTTTTGAACAACTTGCTGATCTCTAACAAGGAGCTTAATGGCAAAATTCACAACAGGTGTTAGATCCCTAAATCACACGATAAATTTAGGGGATCAATTTGAATTGGGATTAAAACAGTCCTCCTCATCATGCTGTTCACATTTTGACATCATGAGACCAAGACAACACCTTACAATTGATCAAAAGTATGTAGCAAAGCTTCTAGTATGATGCTCTCAGAGGGAAGTGGCTACTGAGCTTAGTGTGTAAGTCCTCAGGAGGTTGTATCAGAGATACAGAGAGACTGGAAGAGTCGCAGAAAGGCAAAGAAGTGGTTGTCCTTTGGCAACATCACACACTGATGACCACTTCATTGTAAACAATGCCCTGCAGAACCGGATGACGAATGTCACACAACCCCAGGCACGTTCAAGGGAGGTGAGAGGCAACCAAGTTTCTGTGAGTAGTATATGTAAACATTTCTGGAGGCTTTTTAGAAAAAAAGGGATTTGCTATAACCTTTTATTAATACTGCCAAATAAGACAAACATCCGTGGAGAGCCATGTGAATATGGTTTCAGAAACTCTATTCACATGTATGTTGCGGCTAGTCCTTATTTTGTCACATATGAATGGAGCCTAAAAAGGTTGTTTACATATAGTAGAGGTCAAACTATAGGGAGTGCAAAGTTTGAGCCATGAAGATTTTATACAATATCTGTCTATCCATATATCTACATAGATATTATATAAAGTATATGTTTTTTAAATTGGTTTAATAGAAAAAGAAAAAAAATCAGTGCTTCGTAGGGCAAATACACAGTCACATTAATATGACCACCAGCTGATGTTCAGTGTAACCGCCATGTGCAGCACAGAAAGTACCTAGATGTGCTAGGAGTGA
The DNA here is from genome assembly GCA_025379985.1 of Phyllomedusa bahiana. Lineage (NCBI taxonomy): Eukaryota > Metazoa > Chordata > Amphibia > Anura > Hylidae > Phyllomedusa > Phyllomedusa bahiana. The sequence goes on from JAODAL010026880.1 coordinate 36,559, forward strand.
TGTAATAAGGTCTTGGTAGGTTGTCACATGTATCTGGAGCCAAGCTGACTGCATCCCACAGCTGCTGGAGGGTGCGTGGGAAAGGATCCATAGGCAACACCACCAATGAGATACTCCGATAGATATTCATGGGAATCAAGTCTGGGGAATTAGTAGGCCAAGTTAGCACTTTAAAGTCTTGATCATGCTCTTCCTGTCATGGATATTTCTAGCTGTGTGACATGTCAGATTACTTTGCTGGAAGATCCCATATGCACCAAAGAAGACAATCAGCATGTATGGGTATACATGATTTGCAAGGATGGATTCATACCTAAATTGGTTGAGTGCTTTCCATATGGATAATTCAGCTCAGAAAATGCCACAAACACATTCTCCAGACCATAACACTGCCACCACCAGCTTGTGTACTTCCAGCAATGGTTGCAGGGTGTTTATTCTCACCTGACATGTTTCTCGCCTGACAAGCCAACATTAATCCATTTGATTAATCAGAAAATGTAATTAGTTAGAGAAGGCAATCCTTTGTCAATCAGCGGCGGTCTAATTCCTATACTGCCATCAAAATTTAAGCTTTTTCAGCTGATTCAACTTGTTTAGTAGAGGTGCTTTGACATTCAGTGGCGTAGCTACTGGGGTTGCAGTGGTCACACTTGCAGCTGGGCCCCTAAGCTAGGGGGTCCACAGGCCCCCCTTGCCACACAGTTGCATTGCTGGGTTGCACAGACCCACCGAGGCAGCAGTCACAGCTGCCGCTTGCAGGTTGCAGGCAGCTGCTGAGGCACAGCGATAAACTGATCCTGGCCGCTTAGCCCCCTGAAGGCTGTGATTCAATGTAGTGATATAATCGTGCCAGTATTAGGCCCTAAGTCTATTCCTAGACTTGGGACCTAGTAGACGCTGGAACTGGCGTCACGGTGTGGGCGACATGATGACCGCTTTGGATTCAAAGACAGGTGTTCAGCTGATGAACAGGGGAGAGCTGAGGTGAGTATTATTATTATTAATTTTTTTTTAACAGGGTGAGGGGGGGCACAATACCTGCCCACCTACTGAAGGAAGTCCTTACCTACCTACTTGAAGAGGCCCTATCTACCTACCATAAGGGGCACTAGCTACCTGCCTACTTACTATAAGGGATCTTAGCTACCTACTATAATGGGTCATATCTACCTGCATGCCTACTGGAAGGGGCTCTATCTACCTACCTACTAGAAGGGGCCCTATCTACCTGCATACCAGAAGGGCCCTATCGATCTACCTACTAGAGGGGGCACTATCTATCTATCTTACTGCTAGAAGGGGCTCTATCTACGTGCCTACCTACTAGAAGGGGTCCTATGTACCTGCCTACCTACTGGAAGGGACCCCATCTACCTACTGGAAGGGACCCTATCTACTTACCTTTCTACCAGAGGGGGCTCTATCTACTTACCTACTGACTAGAAGGGGCCCTATACTGAAGGGGGTCTTTATCTACTTAACAGGAAGAGTATGCCACTTATCTGGCTAATTTTTAGGGTCTAACCTACCTCAAAGGAGTGTCTACCTTTTTTTGGGGGGGGGGGGGGCTCCTACTATATGGAGCATGTTCCTACCTATTGGTTGCACAACTGTGGGCCCCACAATTGGCTGGGTGCACTTTCAATGTTTGGGGTACAATTACTGTGTGTGGCACCAAAAGGGGCATTGTTACCATTTGTGGCGCTATGGATGGGAAGTTTGTACAAAGATGGGAAGTGCTGGAAAAGGGAGAAATTTAAAATTTTTGTGTGGTAAATTCTGCAGGAACGAGTTGTGGCTATGAGAAAAAGTCATGATGGTTTGGATCGGATGGAGAAGAAAAGGGAAAGTGAACAACTCATCAGATGTCACCTGTGAGTCCTTGATGTAACTGCACTGTAATCACTTAAATATCTTCAGAGCCTGTGTACACTGGTATCTACTACTGTTTGGGGGTAATATTCAGTCTGCAGAGCCTATGTACACTGGTATCTACCACTATCTGTTCACTGTATGAGGGTAATATACAGTCTGCAGAGCCTGTGTACACTGGTATATACCATTATATGTTCACTGTATAGTGGTAATATACAGTCTACAAAGCCTGTGTATAAATGGTATCTTCCACTATATGGTCAATGTATGATGGTAATAGTAGTCTTAGTGTAACGGTTTATATTCAGTAACACTATGGTGGTTTTATTGAGTCTATTTTATTGGTGACGTGGTCATGATGAGGCGGTATTATTCGGTCTTTTATATTGTTTTTATTGGTATTATTGGTCTGGGTATACTGGTTTAGTCAGTAACATTATAGTGGTATTAGTCACTACGTAGTGGTGACAATTGGTGATCATGTGGTGGTATTTTTTAGCCCTTGTATACCTACTGACCAGCAGAATACAGATAACATGTCAATTAAATTGTGCAGTGTAAACTCCAACAAAAATTAAACCAAAAAAACAAAGGTACAATTGCATTTTCTGTTTAACCCACAAAGTATATATATGTTTTGGGGACAAGATGGAACAGACACTTTGACTGTATAACGTGTTTTTCTTTGGTCCCTTTTGAAATGAATTTTCTTCTATTAGACAATCCCTTTCAATAGAAATAATTTTCCGCAGCGTGCTATACCGTAGCCATCCGCCACACCAAGTAAGGAACCTGTTGTTGAAATGTAGTGATCTTCAGCCATGGTCTGGGGCTAGAGGGGGCCACGCTGCAGTTTTGCACCTGTGCTCATGAGTCTTTAGCTACACCCCTTGTTGATATGTGTCTGCTTTGGAGCCCCATTTGCATTAGGGTTCGCCGAGCTATTTTAGACATACATCTGGTGGCCCCCTATTTCATTTTTCCAGTGAGCTGCTCCCTGTAGCATGATGATCTGCCCTCAATCATTATCCTAGCTGCTAACGTCTCACATCAATTATGCGCTACAGTTTCCATCTCGTTTATTCCCAGTGGTGCCATTTGTCCACTTACAATACACTTTCACCACAGCACATGCACAATTCACAAACTGCACAGTTTCAGAAATACTGACACCCTTAGCCCAAAAGCCAGTAACTTTCTTTTTTGCAATGCACCCCTTTTGCAAATGACAGCAACAAGGGATATGTATGTAGACAGCCTATTGCACACCTTATATATCCACCAAAGCCAGCTCAAGGCACATGACTTCCTCCATGAGCTGCTTATATTGAAAGTAGGAAGTGGTCATAATAATGTGCCTTAACTGTGCATGTTTACAACTGAGCCACATATCACACACCTGGTGAAATTGTGTAAACCAGAGACATCGCTCTTGATAATGCTGTCACTAAACTTAAGAAGGATTTCACCAGATTTCTCAGTCTGGGAATGTGGCCAGAATTTCATAGGTTTAGTCTACACTTTCAGATGAAAGTGGGAATCTTAAGCTGCACTTCACTCCAACATGCTGGCAAAAGGTGAACCCGACCTCGCATATTGGATTGATATTTTGCTGGCATGATGAAGTGAAGTGCAGATAATAATAATTCCCAGTTTCTCCTGAAGCTGTAGACCCTTAGGGCATGTTCCCACGGCAATGGACAAATACCGGCCGGTTTGCCGGCCGGTATTTGTCCGGTTTTGCGCCCGTCCCCACGGTCGCGGGGGGTGACGGCTTTTCTCCGCGATGAGCAGAGAAGAGCCCTCCCATTGAGTTGTTCATATTCCGTCCGGAAACCGGACGGAAAAATGAACATGTTTAATGTTTTGCTGCCGGACCGCCGGCGGCAAAACCGCCGGGCGGAAAACCCGTGCAGTGGGGACTGCTGCACGGATTTTCCATAGAGCACAATTGTGCTCATTTTCGGCCAGTTTGTCAGGCGGTCTGAAAAACCGCAAACCGGCTGAAAAAACGGCCGAAAACCCGTGCCATGGGGACATGCCCTAAACCTTTTATTTATTATTATTTGGTTCGAAGAGCAACAAGTTATCCCGAGCTGCACGGAGCTTTGTATACAAAATATCTACAACCAGGAAGAAATGTAGCTAATTATGTTTAAACTATATAGATTTTAGTAAATAAATTGTTCCAAACATAGCCTTTTTTATTACATTAAAACAGTCAGTAAAAATGGGATTGGGATTTTCTAAGAGGTTACACTTTAATAATGCATAAAATATTAGTGTAAGCAAGCTTAAATGCTTCATCAGTGCTGTATGAGGTATGTGTTCATCATTATAGTACATGAGTGTATCTTGTGTCAAAGCACCCGGATAATACAATAGAAGAAGAGGCTGTGAAAACAGTTTGTAGAGTGTTCTATCCCTGGAGGTATCCGTATCTGGATCCTGCAGGCAGCGCGCCCAGGGGATGCAGTGAGCCAGCAAAGAGCTAATGAGACAATGATGTAAGAGTGGCTTCAAATTACAGAGCTAGACAGAATACAAGTCAGCAAGGTGTGTATGCAGAGCGGTATATATTCCTCAAATACACAACCATTATACACTGTAGCATAGGCATTGGCTAGTGTTAATCAAGGAGACACAATTATGCTCTGTATAATCTTAGTCTTGGTCCAAGATTTTCCTCTTTGATGATGACGATAGTATAAATAGCACAACAAGGCAGGGTGATGATTATAGAGTAGTTTGTCTCAGTTTTTTCATGAGTACTTGGCTTAGAAACACTAAGAACTACAGCTACAAGCCGTTTTGATTTGAGTTAAAATCAGGACTGGGCAATATCACCTAAAAATAACATCTCATCTTTTTTGCTAAATTAACTGCAAAAAAAAGATACAATTTAGTAAAAAAATTTTATGATTAAAAACGTAAATTTAATGAAATAGCTTTTCAATATAAAACTAAATTCAAGAAAACTTCACAGCTAATCGCTTTTATGATACACTGTAATACTTCTTTATTGCAGCGCATTAAATGTATCACTGAGAGGCATCTTACTAGTATACCAGAGACAGGGCATATTATGGAAGACCTGGGGGCCATTAGTAGGACCCTGGCTGCATTAACAACCCATTCAACCCCTCACCCTGTTTAACCACTTAGATGCTATAGTTGACTGTGGTATCTAGTGGCTTAAAAGGCTGAGAATTCTTAAAATGGCCATTACTATGGGATATTGACTGGTAATTAGAACTGGCACCTTCTAGTGATGATGTGGGCACGACTGCTGTACTCACATTATTAACATGATATATTATTGCATCATGGAGTAGTAACAGGTCTACCTAGATATTCTTCATAGGAGTAGGAGAGAGATGGGTTGCCACTCCAGACTAATTAGGGCTGTGGTGGTATTGATCAGCTATTCAGCAGCTCTGTGCTGCTGCTGCTGCTGCTTACACTTCAGTACTGCTTATCCACCAGAAACACCCCACTTGGTATGCATTAAAGGCATTGTCATTTGTCTGTGAAGGGGCAAGAACAACTTCTCTCAGTACAATGCAACTAATGCCAAATTTAAGTATGCTGAAATCAATTTTATGAGTCTGTTTAAAAAAAAAAGATCAGTCGGGGAAAAACTTTGGATGGCATCTTTATCTGTTGGGGATGAATTTTGGGTATTCTGTGGGCATAAAATATATATGAAGGTGAAAATGGGTAATCAAGAACTGCACAAGAACCCCACAGACTGTGCCAAGATCCCCTTGGTGTTATCTGCAGGGTTTTAGGACTGGGAGAGATGTGGTTATTGTGTTTTGGTGCTGGCCATGTGCTAATTATTGTGGGAAATGCCAAGCTGGGTTTCTAGTGAATTGTGACATTTGGCTTTTGGTTTTGTGTTGTCGTGCTGATTGCTGTGGTCACCGTATGGTTCAGCAGCGTGGTGCTTGGCAGTTCTAGCTTTATGCACCATGCTGCTGTTAGGAGATGGCAGAGACTACCATGGGAAGCCCCTCAGGTGGAAGTTGATACATCAATGCATACATATACGAGGATGGATTTAATTTGAATGTGTGATGTTTTTTCAAAGGAGCTTTATTTGAAAGATGGTAAGCAAATACAGGTAATGCAAAAAACATCTGCATAGGAATTGGGACCTTGGGACCACAGAAGAAAGTTAACTGTGCAGCTGCAGACAGGGTAGTGAGGGGCAACAAAGTCTAGACGAACGGGTGACCAGGCCAGGACACCAGGGATCAAGAACCAGACAGGAAACAACACAGACTAGGGTCTCAGGACCTCAGGAACAAACAGGACACAGAGGACATGAGGCTTAGTATAATGGACCCAACAACACACACCAATACTCAGGCCCAGACTGCGGGGAGAAGATGCCAGCCATATATATGATCAGCATCACCTGGTCAAGTCTTGTAGCAGGGATTAACTTGTGCCGTGCCAGACAGCAGACAGAGCAGAGACCAAACTCCACCACCAGGATCATATGGATAGTCTCAAGATAGACATGCAGATTGTGACAGTATGTAGAATACATGGAAAGATAATTGGCCTCATGTATCAAAACTGTCTAATATAGGGCTCGTCTTTATAGCCCACAGCAAGCAATCAGAGCTCAGCTCCAGAGCAGATTAAGAAATTAAAGCTGAACTCTGATTGGTTGCTATGGGCAATAAGGACAGTTGTACAATAAGACCGTTTTGATAAATGAGGCCCATTTTACAAGTTTTACCTAGACTGGAAAGCTAAATTTCCCAATGGCTAATGTTGGTGCCAGATGTCTGGTGGCAATAATGTTAATCTTGAAGATATCTAGCTTGAGTCTGAAGGATACTTGTAACCATATTTGGTGTTATTCACAAGTGGATTTTAATCTATTCTAAATATGTAACAAGAAAACCCTATTTATTTTAATATTATAATAAATATATTATCACAAATATTATAATTTCCAAGAAGGGTTCGGAGGTACTTGTGAGTAGTGAGACTTGCAGTTTTGTGAGACCTATAACCTACATAAAAAATCTTTTTAAAGCAAACTGATTATGAAAAATTGCTTGTAATTCACCCTGTGTTTGTGTTGTTTATTTAATTGCATATTGGAACGCTTGGTCTACTCTCGCCTATTCCGCTATCTCTCCGCTAACTCTCTTCTTGACCCTCTGCAATCAGGTTTCCGCACCCTACACTCCACGGAAACTGCTCTAACTAAAGTCTCCAATGATCTCCTAACAGCAAAATCGCAGGGTAACTACTCATTGTTGCTTCTTCTGGATCTCTCTGCAGCGTTTGACACTGTTGATCACCAACTTCTCCTCAGCATGCTCAGCACCATTGGCCTCCAGGACACCGCTCTCTCTTGGTTCTCATCTTACCTTTCTAACCGTTCCTTCAGTGTCTCATTTGCAGGTTCTACTTCCTCTTCCTCTTGTTGTTGGAGTTCCTCAGGGATCAGTTCTTGGTTCTCTCCTCTTCTCAATCTATACAGCCCCATTGGACAAACCATCAGCAGATTTGGCTTCCAGTACCATCTCTACGCTGATGACACCCAATTATACACCTCCTCCCGAGACATCACTCCTGCTCTGCTACAAAACACCAGGGACTGCCTGTCTGCTGTCTCTGACATCATGTCCTCCCTGTATCTTAAACTAAACCTCACTAAAACTGAACTTCTAGTCATCCCACCATCTACTAACAGACCTTACCCTGCCCTTTCTGTCTCAGTGTGTGGCACCACCATAACTCCTAGGCAGCAGGCCCGCTGTCTTGGGGTTATACTAGATTCCGATCTGTCTTTCGTCCCATATATCCAATCCCTTGCCCGCTCCTGTCACCTGCACCTCAAGAACATCTCCAGAATCCGTCCTTTTCTCACTGTGGAAACAACTCAAACTCTCATTGTTGCTCTTATTCATTCTCGTCTCGACTACTGTAACTCCTTGCTTATCGGTCTCCCTCTGTGCAAACTCTCCCCTCTCCAGTCTGTCCTGAATGCAGCAGCCAGGCTTGTCTTTCTTTCCAGCCGCTATACTGATGCCTCTACCCTGTGTCAGTCACTGCACTGGTTGCCTATCCAGTACAGGATACAACATAAACTCATCACTCTCACTCATAAAGCTCTCCACAACGCTGCTCCTCCCTACATCTCCTCCCTCATCTCTGTCTACCACCCTACCCACTCTCTCCGCTCTGCTGATGATATCAGGTTACACTCATCAATCATCCGAACCTCCCATGCCCGTCTCCAAGACTTCACACGTGCAGCACCAGTTCTCTGGAACATGCTACCGTGGGCGATCAGGCACACTCAGAACTCTCATAGCTTTAAAAGGGCCCTGAGAATACATCTTCTCACTCTGGCCTACCAGAATCCCTAATGCTAACACCCCTCCCCTCCCCCCACACTCCCTAGCGCACTCATCTCATTTTCGGCACTTAACTGTATATAGATGTATATAAAGGGTGTCAGGTTCATCCGAATTCTATGTAAAACAACCCCATATTTATGTCACATGGCTGGACCATTGTAAATCTAGCACTTCTTGCCCTTCGTCTCTCCCGTACACCCTAATAGATTGTAAGCTCTTGCGAGCAGGGCCCTCACACCTTGTGTCTCATCTGTAAGTACTTTTAATGTGTAATGTCTGTACGTTTACCCTCCAAATTGTAAAGTGCTGCGGAATATGTTGGCGCTATATAAATAAAGATTATTATTATTATATTGTATTGCTCAATGTAGCACAGGTTTTTTTATGGCTTGGCAAAAACCTTTGTTGCGTCTTTTGATCTGACATTACATGCTGTCAAGGTTCATGCCGCGGTCCCTGCCTTGGACCGTCGCCGTGTCCATGCCTGCCATGTCTCTGCTGGGGTTCCCTGTGCAGGGGTCCTGGCAGCCTGTGTTCTCTGATGTATAGTTGCCTGTTGCTCCTGCTCCTGGGGTTCTGTACGTGCACTGCGCCTCCTAGGGCACGCGCGCGGCAGCTTCCTGCCCTTTATTGAGTCTCTAGTCTCTGGCTATAAGAGGAACTTCCTGTCTTTGCTCCAGTGTCAGTCCATTGTTGTGCTTTATGCTGAGTCCATCTGAGCTCCTGTCAGCTTCTCAGGTCTGCTATTCTGGCCTTAACCCCTGAGATGCTGGGTCAGTCCCTGCAGTCCGTCAGAGCTCCTGACCACCTGTCAGTCGTCTTCTGCTGTCCTTGGACCTGTCCGTTTACCTGCTGAATCCTGCCGTTATACCAGTCCAGTTACCTACTGTATCCTGCTGTTATACCAGTCCGGTTTCCTGCTGTTATACCAGTCCGGTTTCCTGCTGTATCCTGCTGTTATACCAGTCCGGTTACCTGCTGTATCCTGCTGTTATACCAGTCCGGTTTCCTGCTGTTATACCAGTCCGTGTTCCTGCTGTATCCTGCTGTTATACCAGTCCGGTTACCTGCTGTATCCTGCTGTTATACCAGTCCGGTTTCCTGCTGTATCCTGCTGTTATACCAGTCCGGTTTCCTGCTGTATCCTGCTGTTATACCAGTCCGGTTTCCTGCTGTATCCTGCTGTTATACCAGTCTCTGCTGTTTCCTGCTGTTATACCAGTCCGGTTTCCTGCTGTATCCTGCTGTTATACCAGTCCGGTTACCTGCTGTATCCTGCTGTTATACCAGTCCGGTTTCCTGCTGTATCTTGCTGCATACGTTTTCCAGCTGTACCTGTCTACCACCGCTTCTGTGCCTGTGTTCATGTCCTGCACCTCGGCTGTCACCCCAGGTAGCCATGTCAGGGGTAGCAACCTCCATCCTGCTTTGCGGCGGACTCCAGTGAAGACCAGGGGCCCCTTAGACTCCGCTCCCTGGCGTGGATCCCCATCTACCTGCGGTAATCACAGAGGATCCACACCCGGTTACCAGCGATCGGCGCCTCAGCGCATACTGTTACCACCGGATCGTGACACATACTTTATTCGTTCATTTTATGGCTAGGGTACTGTTATATCAACTGGTGCCAAAAATGTCCAACTTTTGGTTAATACCACACACTTGAAAAGGGGCCTTCAGGGAAGTCTTTGTCTTACTAATTTTTCACTGTGGTATGTCTGGAGTTTTATAACTACTTTAAGATTAATATGGTAAAAATGTAAATTATCACGAAGAAACACCCATAAACCTTTTAGCCTATACACACTAATTCAACATGATGTGTACATGCACATTATTTTCTGAACGTACTGTACATAGCTGGCTCTAGCAGAAATTGTCTTGACCTTAAACATTGCTCCTCTAGTGAATTTAATCTGACGTCTGTTTACAAATACCCATAAGATTCACACATCTCGTCTTCAGAAGCATCTTAGATGAAATGTGTTTTCCCAGGATAAATCTGTCTTACAAATGTCTTTATCTGTAATTTGACATGGGAATTCTTAAAAAGCTCCATATACTTATAAATTTATAGTTTATCTCCTGAACTTAAACAGGGAGATTTGTACGATGCATAAATCCGATTTATATATTTTTTATCTGTTGAGAATTCTAAACAGATAATGAATATTTCTTATCAGGTGACAAGAAGTCATTGTCTATAAAAGTACGTGGTAGTCCCATGATAAACCTGATGCTGGAAAACAAATATATTACCAACATGCATAAAAACAATGAAAGACTTAGATGTACTTAAAGGGATTGTGCCACTATTAACACTTACTATCTTTCCATGACAAGTTACAGATAAAGACATGGCTAAAACAGGAGACCCCGAGTGAGGAAGGCCTTAAATGGAAAGTTGGTCGAACTTGCGCACTGCCACTCAATTCAAAGTCTATGGCACCAACAAATATAGCCTAGTACAGCGCTGGGCAATCACCATCGCTCCCATAGAGTTTGAATGGAGCAGTAGTGTGCATGTTTAGTCATTGCTGTGTTCAAAGCCTTTCTCTCTCGGGGTCCCATTTTAGCAGTCATGGAGATCCCATTGTTGAGACCACCAGCAATTAAACATTTATCAAATATCATGTGGAATAGTGGCACAAACCTTTTACGTACATCTTGGAGATCTTTTTAATCATTTTATGCATGTTGACAGCATCTGTTCAATCTTCTTTATTATTTGTTCTTCAATAACAGCGCGCACAGTGAGGAAGGGTTCCATATTATGGGGAGCCCGGTGATAGGACATTTATTACCTATCCTGTAGATAGCTGATGTCATGGGTGATAGTAAGTGGATCCTCTGGGTCTCAGCAACAAGATGGTATGAACTGCATCAGGGAGCGGATTCTAAGGAGCTTCCCGATTCTTCACCAGTGCCAGTCGTAAGGCCGATTGGGCTTTGCTGTGGTGGACTTCCAGGTCACTACCCCTCACGTGACCACTCGCAGTGATGGCCGTGGTGCAGCATGGTACAAAGGGTTCAGGCAGAGGTGTAGTCAAGTCCAGGCAATATGGTCAGGGCAGGCAGCAGACAAATGAAGTCAAAGTTCAAGCCAAGGGTCAGCACACACAAGAACATTAATCCGCAACTCACTAAAGAACACCAATACACTGGCAGGGTGTCTGGAGGAAATTACCTAATAAAGGGTCCAGCATCCAGTTTTTGGAAATTACTTGAGCACTGGCCCTTTAAATCTCCGAGTTTGCACACATGCCTTATGGAATGGATACGTGCACACCAGCTAAAGGCAGCGAGGGAACGTGGAGCAGAAGTGGGGAGTGGTGAGTAGTGAGCAGGCTGGGTAACGGAAACACAATAGTGTCCATGGTTCCACACAGGGACGTGGAATGCATCGTGACAGTTCCCCCCTCTCTTTAAGCCCCCTCTTCTTCTGGACCTGCTGAAACCTGCAGATGAGATCGGGACCGTTGATGTTCTCTCTTGGCTCCCATGATCTCTCTTCGGGCCTAAACCCCTTCCAGTCTACAAGAAAGAAGGTCTTCCCTCTGCAACGCTTCTCCACCAGGATTTCTTGAATCTCAAGGATGTCGCATCTGCCTGAGAAAGAGATGTAATGGTTTCCAGGAGAAACGGTTGAGGATTAAGGGTTTGAGCATGGAAACGTGAAAGGAGTTTGGGATATGCATGGAAGGAGGCAGATGGAGTTTGTAGCAGACCAGATGGATTTGCTTGATCACAGAAAAAGGGCCAAGGAAGCGAGGACCGAGCTTGAAAATGGAACAATAGAACACCAAGGGAGGTTTTGGTCTCTTATGCGCCTGTAGCTTGGTCTGGGAGGAAACTCGAAGGTGAGACTGCCAGAGATCCTGCTAGATACGGGAATGTCCTTGGACCCGGGCATCCACAGCAGTAACCTCCAAGGCAGTAGGCAAGAAGAGATTAGGGTAAGGATGTCGCCTAAAAACTACAAAGAAAGGAGAAACAGCCATACATGGCGAGATGAAACAAAGTGACGAAGATAGTTCCCGAGGACTTGGTTCACTCTCTCTACTTGACCGTTGGATTGAGGGTGATATGTAGAGGAAGAGTCTAGCTTGACTTGTAGTAGACAACAGAGTGCACGCCCGAACTTGGAGACATACTGAACCCCTTGATAATACATGTTATAAAGAGGAAGTCCATGCAGGTGGAAAAAATCTGTGACCACCCAAATGACTTTGTGATTAGAGGAGAGTGGTCAATCAGTAATAACGTGAATAGCAATATGAGTCCATGGTTTTTCAGGTATCGGCAAAGGGTGTAACGTTCTACAGGGCTTGAGACCAGACGATTTGTTGCGGGCACAAATAGAACAAGAGAGAACAAAGGGAAACATGTATGAAAACTGTCTTGGGCTAAGACTTTCTTTGTTGCCCATAGCAACCAATCAGAGTTCCCCTTACATTTCATCTAGTGCTCTGAAAAAATGAAATGGGCGTTCTGATTGGTTGCTATGGGCAACAAAGAAAGTCTTAGACCAAGACAGTTTTCATACATGTCCCCCAAAATCTTTGACATCTAGGAATAGAATTATTTTTATTCAGAGCCACTATGGGGGCGATCAGCATAGAAAAGTGGGGAATAAATTGACGATAATAATTTACAATTCCCAAGAAGCGTTGGATTGTTCAGAGTCCTACAGGTAGTAGCCAGTGAAGAACAGCAGACAATATTCCATTTGCAGACCACTATCTGAGATGATGTACCCCAGAAATGGAAGGCTGGTCTATTCAAATAGGCACTTCTCAAGTTTCACATATAGGTGGTCTACCCGTAAATATCTTAGAACCAGGCGCACATGGTCATGAAAAGACTTAAGAGAAAAGATTAAGATGTCGTTGAGACCTCATTGACAAAGGCCCCGAACACAACTGGAGCATTGCAGTCACAAGATTCTCGAAGTGTCCATCACCGGTGTTGAAGGCGGTATTCCATTTGTCACCTTCACAGATCCTGATGAAATTATAGGCACCTGATAAGTTGAGTTTAGAGATCTTGGCTTCACATACACGGTCAAAGAGCTCAGAGATCAGGGGTAATGGATACTGGTTCTTAATGGTAATCTTGTTCAAGCCCCGATAATCGATGCAGGGTCAAAGAGATCTCTCCTTCTCAACAAAGAAATATCCAACTCCGGTAGGAGAATACAATTTGTTAATATAGCCCTCCTGCACATTTTCTTTGATATACACTGACATGGCTTGGGTCTCAGGTACAGACAAAGGATACACTTTTCCTCGAGTAGGCTTCGTGCTGGGCATGAGATCTGTTGGGCAGGCGTAGGTCCGATGAGGTCAAAGGGTCTCTGCTTGCTTTTCATGACAAATAGCAGCTAACTCCTGATATGGAGTTGGAAGGCCTGAAAGAGTATTTGAAGTAATTCATGGGGAAGTGGGCCGCACTGGGTGAACGGGCGTTAGACACCAGGAATGGCACTGTTGTCCACAGAAGGTGACTTTGCCCAATTGCCAGTCCAGTACGGGGGCATGGAGATGCAGCGAGAGGAGACCCAGGAGAACTGCAGAGGTAGAATGTGGCATCACAAGGAATGAGATCTTCTCTCTGTGGATGGCTCTCAGCTGAAGTAATAGTGTTCAGTGCAATACTGGATGGTGCTCTTCAAAAGTTCTCCATTGATGAAAGGGATGACCAGAGACTTGGCAAGAGTAATCATGGAAAGATGAAACCTGGAAATGAATGACTCCTTAAGGGACCATTCGCGGTGATGGCCAGGGTGCAGCGTGGCACAAAGGGTTCTGGCAGAGGTGTGGGCAAGTCAGAGAAACATGGTCAGGGCAGGCAAATGAGGTCAAAGTCCAAGCAAGGGGTCAGAACACAGAAGAACAGTAATCCACAACTCACTAAATTCACTAAAGAACACCAATACACTGGCAAGGATGCCTGGGGGAAGTAACCTAATAGAGGGTTCAGCATCCTGTGATTGGTAATTCCCGGGGCGCTGGACCTTTAGGATATGTTCACACGGTGTACAGTACGCGCCGCAGTACACCGTTTGTCTGGGAGCTTGTGCTGATTAGCGCATACTCCCAAGGCGCGGGGGGGGGGGGGGGGGCGGCAGCCCACCCGCCTCATAGACATGTATTACTCACGGCGCATAATCGCCGTGAATAAATTACATTTCACCTATCTCCCCGCGTGTGCAATACGATCGTATTGTACGCGCGGGGGGATGAGGAATAATCCATAGTTCTCTATGAGAGCTATGGATTACCGTAATTGCGGCACGCATCTCGCCGCATATTAAGCGCAAATATGCGGCGAAATGCGCACCGCGATTTCGCTGTGTGAACATAGCCTTACACGCACCGACCAGGATAGCGAGGTGACACCGTGCAGGAGCGGGAGAGGCGAGAAGTGAGTGGGTCGGAAACACGATCACATCCACAGTCCCGCACAGGGACCGTGGATCACATTGTGACAGCTGTTAAATGTCAATAGCGGCACAACCTCTTTATGTGCAGTCTGAGGAGCTACAAAATAATTAGGGCATGTTCACACATTTGATTTTCAGTGCTGTAAATTTCAGCGTTAAACCCTCATCTGAAATCTGTGCCTGTAAGGCTATGTCTACACAGCACACAAAAAAATGGCCGTTTTTTCAGTGTTTTTCGTTTTCTAAAAACGCTGAAAAAACGACTGAAAAGAGGACATTAGTAGTAAAAATGTTCTGTTGTCTCCACAGAACTTTTTTTTCTGCTCGTTTTTGCTGCTGGTCGTTTGTTGCAAAAATAACAGAGCAGGGAAGAAAATTTACTATTGAAGTCTATGTAAAGCGCGGACTTTTTTTGCCCGTTTTTTGCAGTAATCCACAGCAATTATAATGCTGTGCATTTCTGCAAAAATAACGCGTTACAAAACGTGCCAAAAAACGCAAAGTGCACCAAAAAAAACACCCTTTTTTTTAGCTGTTTTTGACATGAACTGGACAAAAAACTCAGTTTTATGAACGGATTTAGGATTTGGTTTTCAGTGAGTTTTTTGTCAAATGCAGTGTAGACCTAGCCTAAGTATGAATTTTAGACTGGGATTTGAAGCTGATTTTCAGAGGCAGATTTTCAGCATCCTATATACTATAATTTGAAGGGAGGATTCAGACTGGAATCCACCTCAAGAATTGAACATCAATTGCTTTTCAGTGCTGTAAAGAAATCAGCGCCAAGGAAAATCAGCGTCGTGTGTACATCAAGGTGGGTTTTCCATTAGAAAGGATGTAAGACAGATTGCAGGCAGATTGGACGCTGATTCTGAGGAAGAATCAGCAGGTATACATACATCTTCAATAGCTTTCAGCTAAGCATTCATTCCTCCTAAACCTCAGTACAGCTGCGCATAGATGAGTTGAAAATGGGGAGAGGGTCTGTGGATTATTTTTATGGAGATCGAAAGGCTTAGACATTGAAGCTTAACCCATACTTGGCAACTTTTGAAAGTGGGCATCGGGGAGATTCGACGCTGCAGCATGCCAGTCCAAAACAATTGAACGTGCCCTCTTTTTGTTGAGCCACACCCCTTTCACTAAAAAAGTCACACCCACTCCATCTAACTGTGTAACAGCTCTGGAAGAAAGCTAATTTAGGGTTTTGATGTCACCCAGGTTTCCTGGACTGTTAGATACTATTCAGCCTCCAGGAGATTTGGGAGATACCGCTAAACTGTGCCTGAACCTAAACCATTACATGACTATCAATATTTCCACCATACAATGATTTAATAGTGGTAGACACCAGTGTACACTGAAACAGAATTGAAAATAAGTTTGATAATTTTAGCATTTTAATTTATGGCATCCATCTTGTCTTCTTCAAACTTAAATCTTTGTTCTAATATTCTGTATGAATTTCTGACTAGGATACAAGGACATGTTCTGTTCCGCTCACATCATAATATTTGGTCTAGAGATACGTCTAGAAGGCCGTGGCATTTGAATAACAGGTCATAGCTGCTGCTTATTTAAGGTTATTAGATTAGCGTAACTAAGGCAGATGTCAGAGTATTCATTTTTATTTTTTGGTAGATGGGAGGTGTCATGATTTTAATAATTAAATGGTATCTTTACATTAAGACACGGATTGGATTGTAACCTATATCTTATGCTATATACTTATCTTTGATTGGATTGTAATATGCCTACCTACCTTCTCTGTATGATCACGCCTATACCCTTTAAAAAATCATGTCAGTCCATAATAAATTATTCTAATCTTTTGAATAGAATCGCAGTGCATTTTTATGTTTTGAGGTCCGTGGGAGACAGAGAGGTTGCTAAGAAAAGATATCTACATCATACACAGACTCTGCAGACTGTATATTACCTCCATAATATAATAATAATATGATATAATAATACTTTTTTCAGCACTTTCCTACCTGTGGCCAACTCTGTACAAACTCCACATGGGGTGATAGATGGGGAGGTTATGGGGTTATAGGTGCAGATAGAAATGTTATGGGGTGATAGGTGGAATGGAGTGATAGGTGGAGGTGAGAAGATTATGGGATAATAAGTAGAGAGGTTATGAGGTGATAGGTGGAGGTGGGTGGTAGGTGGGGGTTGTATTTTGCATTGGCACTAGATTGCCTAACACAATGGTGGGGGAGAGGAGTATAGAGCACAGCTTACAATCTTGTTGGAAGGGCATAGCACCATCCCCCTGGAGATTGTGCTGAGGCTGTGCTCTGTACCCCCCCCAGAATCATATTGTGCAGGTTGAACTCCGTACCCTGCACCACAGAAGATCAGCAGCAGGAATGATCTTCAGGGGGTGCAGGAGATGGAGTTTAATACTGTCATGGTTTTTTTTTATGTTCTTATATTTATACAGATTTCCACTTACGACTATGTTGTACTCATTAGATTGTCAGACTAATGTTGAATTGATTTCTTTAATAAAATGGGGAAAGAGGGCTGATGTTTTGTAGTGTGAAGTTAAAAAAAATTTTTTTGTGCAATTTGTGTCTGGTTTTTTTCACATTTAATCTCAGTTTTAGTAATGGAGGATCTGACAGACGCCTCTCCATTACTATCACTTGGACTTGGTGTCAGCCTTGTTGCCCAAGGCTGACACTAACCCTGTGTAACTATTACCCCAGTACCCAATGTACCAGAGGTACTGGGAAGAGCCGGTAACAGTCGGTAACCTCTAATGTGATGGTCCGCTTCTGGCGCAGCTGCGGGCTAGTATTTTTAGAATGGGGAGGGACCATTTTGCAGGGGTTTTGATTTTAAAGTTTTCAGTCTTGATAAGATTTCGGCAATACCAAATATGTAAGGTTTTTATGTTACTTGTAACTTTTATAATAATTAATATTATTTTATTTAATATTATTTACTTTTGTTTATAAATTACTTTTAAACTGTTACTGTAGTGAAGAAAGAAAGGTGTTTAAGGAAGGCGCTAAGTAATAGCAATTAATAGATGGCAACTATGGAAGCATTTATAAGGCTTCCAGCCACCATGTTAATGGATCAGCACCCCACAATCTCGCCACGGGGATGCTGATCGCAGTGAGGAATGGTGCGCGGCACGGTGTCTAAAGGACTAAGCAGCAGGGACCGGTGCCTGCTCCATTTCCTGCTGTTAGCGGCAGGTGTCAGCTGAAATTAGCAGTTGCCACTAGTCTCCTATGTATCAGAATTACAGAGTGAGCCCACTACAAAGGACTTTACCAGCACTAGGACATACTCATGCATCCTGTGTTGGTAAGGGGTTAATATTTTATGTTTTGAAAACTTTCTTTTACTCTTTCTTACATAAATATGTATTCCCTCTAAAGCACTTAAACTTGTGATACCACTTGATCACTTGAAATCCCATGAAATTACCAATCTTTTTTTCACATTTCCCCACACTTTGCATTTTTTCGGTTTCCCAGTACATTATATACTGTACCATGATTCTCCAATGGGAAGTAAACAGAAAACTTTGCCAGAGCACCATCAGCAGTAGAGCTGGAATGTTGGTCAGTGGGGAGGTAAGTATAACTATTTTATTCAGCAGCACCACTGTAACGGTCTGCGGTGGTGGATCCGCTGGACCACCACAAACGATGGTGGAAGCCCACACCAGGGAGCGGAATCTAAGTAGGTCCCGGTTTTCACCAGAGCCCGCCGCAAAGCGGGATGGACTTGCTGCGGCTGGAGTCTACCAGGTTGCTTCCATGACAGTACCCCCCCCCCCCCCCTTAGGCCTCCCCCTCTTTCTGGTCTGGAGAAATCTCTGGATTATACTACAGTCCAAAATGTTCTCCTCCGGCTCCCAAGACCTTTCTTCAGGCCCGAACCCCTTCCAGTCAACGAGAAAATGTCGTTTCCCTCTAGTCCTCCTCATGCCCAAGATTTCCTTGACCACAAAGATATTAGAGGCATCAGCCACAGATGAAGGAGGGACTGGCTTTCAAAAGAAAAGATTAAGGACCAGGGGCTTTAGTAGAGAGACATGAAAGGAGTTCGGGATGTGCATGGTAGGTGGGAGCCGGAGTTTATAGGCCACCGGGTTTATGCGCCTAAGGATCTCGAAAGGTCCCAAAAAGCGGGGTCCCAGTTTGTAGGTTGGGATCTTGAGGCGGACATATTTGGCCGACAGCCACACCTTGTCACCCAGAGAGAAGACTGGAGGAGGAACTTCTCTTATGTGCTTGAGCCTTCGTGCACTCAGAAGCACAGAGCAGAGATTGGCGGGTCTGGGACCAGATGGTCTTCATGTCCTGGACCATAGTATCCACTGCCGGAACCTCAGACGAGGATGCCAGCAGTAGAGGTGGGCGGGGATGCAGGCCGTACACGATGTGGAAGGGAGAGGCACCCGTGGATTCCAAGTCAAGGGAATTATATGAAAAATCTGCCCACGGAAGCAAGTTGGACCAGTCATCTTGTCGTGCCGAGACGAAGTGGCGCAGGTAACACCCCAGAACCTGGTTGACTCTCTCCACCTGCTTCGGTCCGGGGGGGTAAGCTGGGGGAAATAAGTTTCACTGGGTTTGGAACAAAGGGCCCCGAATTTGAACGAACTGGACCCCCCGATCCGAGACGATTTGCAGA
>JAODAL010026881.1:0-55938 GCA_025379985.1 Phyllomedusa bahiana
CTTAAAAATGGAATCTTGAATCTGCGTTAAATCCATTTTTGACATTAGATCTAATTTTTTTTTCAACTTCAGTTTCTAAATATATAAAAATAGATATATATCTTTTTAGAAAAAATATGTTACATATGATGTAATGATGGGGTTTCCAAGCCATTTTCATGCAGAAACGTTATAAGGTAGACAAGATGGCGATCAGTCCTATTGAATGGGACTATTCTGCAAAATTAAGGAAAAATGCATGTGACTCCGATCTGCCGAGTAAAAGATTTAGGGCGACATGTCTGAAAAGTGGAGTATCTATGCTAGTTTTAGGCGCATAATTTCAGTGTAACGTGCGCCTTAAAGTCCGATACTTTCTAAAAATTGGAGTCAGGTACACCTTGCATAGATTACTTAATGCGCCTAAAATGGAACATCGTATCAAAAAAGGGCGCATTGCATCAAAAAAAGGGGCATTGTATCAAAAAAGGGGCATTGTATCAAAAAAGGGCGCATTGTATCAAAAAAGGGGCATCGTATCAAAAAAGGGCATTGCATAAAAAAAGGGGGCAGTGTATCAAAAAAGGGGGCAACGTATCAAAAAAGGGGGCATTGTATCAAAAAAGGGGCATAGTATCAAAAAAGGGGCATTGCATAAAAAAAGGGGGCCTTGTATCAAAAAAGGGGGCATCGTATTAAAAAAGGGGGCATTGTATCAAAAAAGGGGGCATTGTATCAAAAAAGGGGCATCGTATCAAAAAAGAGGCATTGCATCAAAAAAGGGGGCACTTTATCACAAAAGGGGCATTGTATCAAAAAGGGGCATCGTATCAAAAATAGCGGACATTGTATGAAAAAAGAGGCATTGTATCAAAAAAGGGGGCATTGTATCAAAAAAAAGGGGCATTGTATCAAAAAAGAGCGCATTTCTCAACACTTGGCACATAGCATATCATTGGTAGTATATGTGTCTATCGAGGCTCATTGCCCGACGGGGACGCATAACATGTGTAAGGTGCCTCAATAGTCGCATTTCGCGGTGCGGGCGCACAGTGCACCATATTTAGGCACATTACAATGTGTCGGGCCCGGCATATAATGCGCCTAGTTTTGGTGTACGACAGTTCATTTACAACAAGAATACGGCGTCAAAAATGGGTTTGCCGCAAAATAGAACAAAAAACTGGCGTTGGCGTGTTTGGACTTTTTTTGAGCGGTTTGCTCACACATGAAGAAATATAATTATGTTTCATTATCCTGCACTTAGTCAAGTTCTCTAAAATTTTGGGTGACTGAAAGATAAATATACCAGAGAATGACCCTGTTTTGAAGGTTGCACTCCTTTGGGTCTCCATTGAGTGCTGTAGTGCACATTTTGAGCCTATAATTTTGTTCCGGAATGAACATTAAGCAGATGAAAAACAAAAAAAAAATTTGAAGTATGAAGTCAGTTTTTTTGTACAACATAGAGAAATGCACCCCGAGCTGTCACCTTGTTTTTCCATTGTTCATAAATGTTCTCAATGTGGCCCTATTACGTTTGGACACACAACAGGGTCCAGAAGGAAAAAATGGCCTGAGGCTTTCAATGCACACATTTTGCTTAAAAAAAGCTTTTAGCTCTTGCCAGGTTTGTAAGTGATCAAGTCTTCAGAAAAATCTTTTCTTTATGTTCACATTTTTTAAACTTTCTTCCCCCCAATTTTTGGGGAGGTAAAGTAACCTTAGGGGGTCGTCTTCCACTGTCCACCCTTCTTCTTGGCCCTGCTTTTTATAATTTGTAAAAACACTACTCTAAGAGGAGAGAAAAAAAATGATGGGAAGATGAATACGTGAAAAATAGCAAACATGGAAATAACAATTTTGGGTAGCACAAAAAAATTAAATTTGAAGATTTTCAACAGGTTAAAGTGACAGTAACATCAATTTTTACATATATTGATGAACAGTGTATAACTATTACATGAATTATTATTTTTCTTTAATTGAGTGGTTGTTTTTTTGCGAATATTTTTTTCCGGTTTGTCTCTGTAACTTCCCTCACTGAGCTCTGATAGCACAGCAGTATGAGAATTACTTGATGGTTCTTCTTCCAGCTGGTTATGACCTGAAAGGTGTAAGTGTTATCAACAGTACCTGAGAAGTGTAAGTGTTATCAGCAGGACCTGAGATGTGAAAGTGTTATCAGCAGGACCTGAGATGTGAAAGTGTTATCAGCAGGACCTTAGAGGTGTACGTGTTATCAGCAGGACCTTAGAGGTGTACGTGTTATCAGCAGGACCTGAGAGGTGTAAGTGGAATCAGCAGTACCTTAGAGGTGTACGTGTTATCAGCAGGACCTGAGAGGTGTAAGTGTTATCAGCAGGAGCAGAGAGAGGTGTTATCAGCAGTACCTGAGAGGTGTAAGTGTTATCAGCAGGACCTGAGAGAGGTGTAGGTGTTATCAGCAGTACCTGAGAGGTGTAAGTGTTATCAGCCGGACCTGAGAGAGTTGTAGGTGTTATCAGCAGTACATGAGAGCTGTGAGTGTTATCAGCAGGACCTGAGAGGTGTAAGTGTTATCAGCAGGACCTGAGATGGGAAAGTGTTATCAGCAGTACCTGAGAGGTGTACGTGTTATCAGCAGTACCTGCGAGGTGTAAGTGTTATCAGCAGGACCAGAGATGTGAAAGTGTTATCAGCAGGATCAGAGAGGTGTGTTATCAGCAGGACCCAAAAGGTATAAGTGTTATCAGCAGGACTTGAGAGGTGTAAGTGTTATCAGCAGGACCTGAGAGAGGTGTAGGTGTTATCAGCAGTACATGTGAGGTGTAAGTGTTATCAGCAGGACTTTAGAAGTGTAAGTGTTATCAGCGGGACATGAGAGGGGTAAGTATTATAAGCAGGGCCTGAGAGGTGTAATTGTTATTAGCAGGACCTGAGAGGTGTACGTGTTATCAGCAGGACATGAGAGAGGTAAGTGTTATCAGCAGGACATGAGAGAGGTAAGTATTATCAGCAGTACATGAGAGGTGTAAGTGTTATCAGCAGTACCTGAGAGGTGCACGTGTTATCAGCAGGACCTGAGAGGTGTACGTGTTATCAGCAGGACCTGAGAAGTGTACATGTTATCAGCAGGACTTGAGAGGTGTAAATGTTATAAGCAGGACCTAGAGGTGTAAATGTTATAAGCAGGACCCAGAGGTGTAAGTGTTATCAGCAGGACCTAATAAGTATGAAGAAAGCTGATAACCCCTAGTGCAGAAAATGATTTACCCATTTAACTTTAATGTATGGCTCTTTTAAATGCAATGTGGTCTAGTCTAATGTTATCTTTCCCTGTCCAGAGAACAATAGAGGGATGATTATGATGTTTACTACTATCAGTAATGAGACTACATAGAGCTGCAGTAAATTGAGAGCAGTTTGCTTGGTCACTTAGGAGTTTTGTCTCTCCACAATCAAAGCTAGAAACGTACAATATTTTATATGTCATTTTTATTTGCATGGGACTGCGGAAATGAAGAAAAAAATACTGCCAAAAATTCTAAAGCAAAAAATAGTTTTTCAGTAATATTTGTTTTAACAAACATACTTTCTGTCCCTTTGTGTCCCTTTAACCATCTAGCTGGTATTGTAGAAGGAAAAAAAAACATGTCCAGGATCCTCAGATGCGGGAACTCTCTCTCCTCGCTTTAGTCTGTCGGGAGGAATGTTGTTTTTCTTTTGGACTTTTTTTTTTTTTTACTTTCTGAGTTTCTTTCTTCTTCCTTGTTTTTTCTTGGAAAGTGAAAAGAAAGAAACACATTTTGTATTATTAAGAAAAGCAGCAGAAATCAGTGTAAACACTTGGCAGCCGGAGAAGGAACAGTCCGTCCGCTCAAACACATGTCTTACATCTTCCTAACTCCTCCAGCTTAAAGAAACACACTGATGGCATTCATTGGCAGCGGAGGGAAGCTGATTTAATATGGCTGCGGTGTTGTGTAATGAGCTCCTCCTCAATGTTATGCTGGGAGGTTCAAGGAACCAGCAAGAGTCTGAGCCAAAGAACCTGCAAAGCAGAAACTAACAATAGGACTTTATATACAAAGTTGCAAAATTATTCGACCACCTCCGCCCTTCCTGTGCAAATTAGACTTATTAGCAAAAGTTACAAGTTGAACTTATGTGCAAAAGTTACAAACTTATGAAACAAGAACAATTGAAATAGCTAAACGCAACTAGTATAACAAGTCATGTATCCAAATTTAACACGGAATGCAACTTTTAATGACTTAAAGGGTTTTTCTCACCAGGCTGTTTCACTGAGTCATAAGTAGCTTTACACTCCTGCTGTCTCTGTCAGGCTGTGGGTGGTTCTATAGCAATGACTTGCATGTTTAGTTCCACCATGACTAGCTGAGACATTACAAAGTCTTAAAGGGGTTGTCTCACTACAAAGATTAGCTTTCAGCATGTAGGAAACACTAAATGAAGATGTTTTCCAAATATATTGCTTTGTTAATTTTTTTTTTTTTTTGTTGAGGAGCTGCAAGTGATTTTATCACCTTCTGAGGGCTCTCTGGTTTCTCTAGTGACCAACCTGTTTGTTTGCTCTCCCTCTGCTGTATGTCTTATCTGATAGCAGGGAGGGACGTCATCACACAAGTCGCAGCACAGAACTGCTGGCAGCCTGAGAGCTTGTGTGTTATCTGATCTTTCAGACAAAAGACACGAATTACTACTGTTTACTTTAGTTCTGAAACTTCTCTTGACCTGGATTGTTTATCTCGGCTAGTCTAATTAGCAGAAGTCTGAATACAGGGAGCTCATATGATAATTGCAGACAGCTTGACCAGGAAGTGACAGGATACATGAATGAAAGAATGCTACTGACTATGAAACAGCGAGATGAGACAACCCCTTTAAGTGCAGGAGATTTAATTTTCAGTAAACAAAATTACACATGCTCCGAGGAGTAAAAGTAAGTGTTTTTCTATAAACAAAAGCTAATCTTGTTAGAGATTAGAGTCTGGTCCAAGAATAAGCTCTGTCCATAGTGACATTACTCCCAGCTCTCTGTCTAATCAGGAAGAAAGATATGGACGTAAACCAAAGAAACCGGTGTGTACTCAGAACAGATAAAATCTCTCTTATCTCCTGAACAAGAAAAAATCAAAAGAGCAATGTATTTAGAAAAAGTCTACAATTATCTGTCCCTACATGTTGAGAGCTAATCTTTGTAGTGAGAAAACCCCTTTAGCCCCTTAATGACCACCCACTGTCTTTTGATGGCAGCTGGTGCAGGTCCTCTGTCGGCAACAATGTCTGTTAGCGTTGCTGCCTTCGGTGGGGTTTCCGGTTCCCAGTCTCACAGCCGTCTTGGGAATGGGGCTCTGCTCCTAGTGCAGCTCCTGCTCATGGTAGAGATCGGAGGCTTCTTCAGATCCCTGCTTTTTAACCCACATGTGTCAAAAGCAATGTGCACGAGCTGAATCTGGCCCATCACATAACTCAATGTGGCCTGCTAGAGCACACTGTGTGTTTCCCTAACAGCACCCTGTGTTATACTGACATAGTGTGGAATGTATAAGAATACAGTTCTATACAGGAGAATGCTAATACAGTATAATTGTATTTTAAAATTAAATTATTAATAATAATAATAATAATAATAATAATAATAATAATATATTAAAGTTGAATAATAATTATCCCTTTGTGCTGGAAAAAAGTTTCAAATGTAAAAAAATAGCAAAAAATGAAATAATACTATAAAAAACTATTGTAAAACATTCTGCACATGAAACAAATGACACACATTAGGTATCAACATGACCGTAATAACCTGTAGAATAAATATAACAGGTTGTTTAGCATGAAACGTGAAAAAAGCAGATAAAATGAAAATGTTATGACTACGATGAATGAAAATTTTTGCACTTCGGGTTACCACAGCGTTGACCCTATTTTGAAGTAACAGGGAGTGAAGTTGGATGTGACGTTGCAGTGGAAGTTAGGCCACCATGGAAGGGTCGCTTTGCTAGATTGGTAAGTTAGCCACTAAAACCCCCTAAAGACTCCCAGCCCTAACTTAGGGTAAAAGTTACCATTATAGTTAGATATAGGGTTACAGAAAAAATTTGGGTTTGGGGTGTCCTGAACTAAAAATGTTTCCCACTTGTTTTGAAAAGATCCTCTTTGAGCAGCTCAAGTCACTGGTTATGACATATTAACCCAGTTCACCACCTTTGACCACTGGGGATGCCAACGTCAATAACTTTTGACCATGACCTCCAGACATGTAGTAGTAACCCCTCTACGTGTATTCTTATGTATCCTTAAACTAAGCTGAAAAAATACAACTTTTCTAGCATAAAACAAGGAGTCATATGGCTGTATCACTGAACAGAGCCTCTTCGAGCAGCTCAAGTCACCAGTTATGAAACATTAACCCGGGTCACCACCAGGTGAACATCCTTATAACCAACAACCATATCTTTTTTTCCCTAGACCACCAGAGATGTAATATTAACCCCTCCACATGCTGCAGACCACCAGGAATATAATATTAATCCCTGCACATGCTCGAGACCTCCAGAGATGTAATATTAACCCCTCCTCATGTTGTAGACCACAAGAGATGTAGTACTCACCCCTCCACATGCTCTAGACCACAAGAGATGTAATATTATCTCCTCCACATGTTCTAGACCACAAAAGATGTAGTTAGCCCCAAAACATGGTTTAGACCACCATAGATGTAATAATCACCTCTCCACATGCTCTAGACTATTAAAGATGTAATATTAACCCCTCCACATGCTGTAGACCACTAGATATGTAATATTAACCCCTCCACATGCTGTAGACCACCAGCGATGTAATGTTCACTCCTTTACATGCTCTAGACCACTAGAGATGTAATATTAAGCCCTCCTCATGCTCTAGACTACAAGAGATGAAATATTAGCCCCTCCACATGCTGTACACCACCATAGATTTACTATTAACCCCTCCACGTGATATAGACCACCAGAGATCTAATATTAACCCCTCCACATGCTGCAGACCACCAGAGATGTAATATTATCTCCTCCACATGCTCTAGACCACAAAAGATGTAGTTAGCCCCAACACATGGTTTAGACCACCATAGATGTAATAATCACCTCTCCACATGCTCTAGACTATTAACAATGTAATATTAACCCCTCCACATGCTGTAGGCCACTAGAGATGTAATATTAACCCCTCCACATGCTGTAGACCACCAGCGATGTAATGTTCACTCCTTTACATGCTCTAGACCACCAGAGATGTAATATTAACCCCTCCACATGCTCTAGACTACAAGAGATGAAATATTAGCCCCTCCACATGCAGTACACCGCCAAAGATGTAGTATTAACCCCTCCATGTGATAAAGATCACCAGAGATATAATATTGACCCCTCCACATGCTGCAGACCACCAGCGATATAATAGTAACCCCTCCACATGCTCTAGACTACAAGAGATGAAATATTAGCCCCTCCACATGCTGTAGACCACCAGAGATGTAGAATGAACCCCTCCATATGCTCTAGACCACAAGAGATGTAATATTAACCCATAAACATGCTGTAGACCACCTGAGTTGTATTATTAACCCTTCCACATGGTCTAGACCACCAGAGATGTAATATTCACCCATCTGAATGCTGCAGATCACTACAGATGTAAAGTTAACTCTTCTAACTGCTCTAGACCACCCGAGATGTAATTTAAACCCCTTCACATGGTTTAGACCAGGGGTCGCCAAATTCAGTCCTCAAGGCCCACCAACAGGTCATGTTTTCTGGCTCTCCTTAGCAGGTGACTTAATTCTTGTCAGTGCATTCTATGGGAGATCCTGAAGACATGACCTCTCGATGGGCCTTGAGGACTGGAGTTGGGCAGCACTGCTTTAGACCACCAGAGGTGTAATGTTACCCCCTCCAGGTGCTCCGGATTACTAGGGATATTGGCATTAATACATTTACTGCTGTTAAACAATAAGAATTTTGGAATTAACCTATCACCACCATAACTATAAAAGGTGATACTATGAACCCATTAAATACGCTATGACATCAGGGTACAAATTACCCCTTGAGCCCCTTAGACCATAAAGAAGGCAACAGTTTGATGGCCCTCCGGACACTCTATGAGACTAGTTATCTAGACACTGTATACACCTGTATATACTTCACTATATTATGTGTCATGCATATGAATTGATATATTGTCTGTCGATGTTTTGTACCTACAGAGTCATGTTCCAATGTGGTTTGCCCAGGGACTCACTCGTGTGTGGTGGACCAGACGGGCAGTGCCCATTGTGTCATGTGCCGCACCTCGCCCTGCCCAATGCCGCTGGCCTCTGACCACATGCTGTGCGGGAACAACAATGTCACCTACCCTTCCGCCTGTCACCTCAGAAGAGCCACCTGCTTCTTGGGACGATCTATAGGAGTCCGTCATGCAGGCGGCTGTGCAGGTAATGGTTGATATAGAGATCATTCAATGTCATTTGTAATCATGGGTAAGAACAGAATAGTTATACAATGTATTGGCCCCGTTCACATGACGTCTGTGATATGCATGTAGCCTGGTCACCAGGAACGCTCCGCTAATACACACTATATCCCAATGCCCAATGGAGACCGATAATGTGTCTCTTTGGCCTCTCTCTGGACAGAAGACCACAGGAAAGAGGTATGAAATAGCAATGCAGACTACACTGTACCATACCCAGGTATCCAGTATAAGTTTACGGAGACCATAATATCCTAGCGGGATGGATACTGCTGTGCACCATGTGTCACTGGCCTCCGTTAACTGGATGCATTGGGAAGCTGCACTGACCTGTCTATATACAGACATTATCACTGCATTCCTATTGCTTGCAGTGAAGCCACCCAGCTTTCCCAGGAGCCTGAGATAGCTGGAGAGCATCATGCTCAGGAAGAGGAGGCTTACCCTCTCTCAATCCTATTGATCTGCCTGCGACTCGGGGAAGCTCCACTGATGTAACTGTACAAATACAGCGCTCTGTCAACATACAATAGGAATTGGTTGTGGGGAAACCATTGTATAATGGACACAGGTTGGTTCTGAAGCCGCACAACATCCCCAACATAATGCAACACAGAGGTGAGAGAACATGCAGCAGGTACTAATCCAGATGAAGCACCTCCTTCTATATAACATCAGGAGGAGCTGCTGGAGGCTGGAAATCATGTTCCCCATGACCCAAGGGGCCCCAAAGGGGTTTTTAGGTTTAAAGGTTTTTTTATACAATTTACCGGGAAAAAGGGGCCCCCATCGGGGCCCAAAAGGGGGAGCTTAAACCTGGTACAATTTAAAAGGGAAAACAGGACATGTTGGGACCGGAATGTTTCGGGAGAGGGGGGCTATTTGACCACCCCAAACACTGTATTTCACCTTTTACTAATTTCATGTTTAAAAGGGGGTACAGGACCTTTTAGTACGCAAATTTTACTGTAGGGGGGTGTATTTGACCCCCAATCCCAAAGCTTTCCCCCACTAAATACATGGTTTAAAAGGGGTTTCAGGGAATGTAGGACCGCCCCCTGTTTCTGTAGAGGGGTGCCAATAGAAAACCAATCACTGCATGCACCCCAATAAAACAAGGGAAAAGCAGTTTCAGGAATGTATACCGCACGGGACTTAGAAAACCCAAAGACCAGCAATAAGTGCTTGCCCCCTAATACATGTTTAAAAGGGGTAAGGGACATGTAGTACCCCACTGCACCCGTTAGAGAGGTTTCCCATAGCCAACCCCTTTAAAGCAGCCCCCCTCAATAATTTCATGTAAAGGGGCAGTACAAAAAATTTTTGTAAACCCCACTGTACTGTAGAGAGGTGCAAAATTTGACCCCCAATCAAGCATTTTTGGGACCTCAATTTAAAACCCTTTTAAGAGGGAGTTCAGGAAAAGTAGGGGGGTTTTCCCCTGTAATGTTTGAGGGAAAATCTATAGACCCCCAATCACTTTCATGCCCCTCACTTAAAACAAAGGGTTTGGCGCGTTTTCACGACTTTTTAGACCAAAACCTTTTACTGTAGAGAGGAGCCTATTAACCCCCAATCAATGGCCCGCCCCCTCACCTTTTACATGTTTTGGGGCAGTACAGGACATGTACTGTACTGTAGAGAGGGCTATAGCACCAAACACTGAATTTTTACCTCATTTTTTTAAAGAAGAGCAGTAAAATGGACATGTAATTTACCTGTTTCTGTAAAAGAGGGCTTTTAGACCGCCAAAACACTGAATGAAACCTTTACTATAACTTGTAAGAGCAGTACAAGATAGGTTAAATTAAACCCCGGCCCGTACTGTTGAGAGGCACTATAGACCCCCCAATCACGCATTTTCACCCACTTTTTATATGAAGGGCAGTACAAGACTAAAGTAGTACCCCCACTTAATGTAGAGAGGTGCAATAGACCACCCAACACTGCATGCACCTCAAATAATACATGTAATGACAGTACCGGAATGTAGAGGTGCACTGTTCTGTAGAGAAGGGGCTTAAAAACCCCCAATCCCTGCATGCACATCACAAAAACATGTAAGAGCAGTAAAAGGAAATGTGTTTCCACACTGAATGTAGGAAAGGGGTTTAGACCACCAAAACACTGTAATTTCACCTCAAAAAATTCATGAAGAAAAGTACAAGACATGTAGTAACCCCACTGTCTGTTGAGAGGTGCAATAGACCAACCCAAAAAAATGCATGCCTTTCCCCAAAAAACCCTGTTAAAAGGGGTAAAGGAACCCCCTAGAGGGGGCACTGTACTGTAGAGAAGCCTTTAGCCCCCCAATCACTGCATGCACCTCACTTAAAAATGTAAGGAAATACAGGAATGTCGGTTCCACAAATTTACTGTTTGAGAAAAAAGCTTTTTGACCCTCCCAAACCCCTGCCCGCACCTAACTAAAACATGTAAAGAGCAGTAAGGCATGTACTGTATGTAGAGGGGCTATAGACCAACCCCAAACACTGATTTAAACCCCACTAATACATGTAAGAGCAGTACAGGGGCATGTAATAAACCCAAATTTACTGAGAGAGGCAAAAAAAAAGGGCGCCCCAAACAACTGGCCCTGCACCTCCTTTAAAAATGTTTTAAAAGCAGTTTTCGGAATGTAAATAACCCCATGTTCTGTAGAGAAAGGGGGCTTTTAGACCAGGGAATAAATACCTTTTTCCCCCCTCACTTAAAACAGATAAGGCAGTAAAAGGACATTTAGTAGCCACTGTACTGTAGAGAGGGGGGGGCTATGACCACCAATCACTGGGAAAGGGACCTTCCCCTTTTAAAACATGTAAAAAGCAGTACAAAGGGCATGTAGTTTCCCGGGCTTTACTGTAGAGAGGCGCTTTATTACCATCAAAACCCCTGCATGCACCTCAAATAATACAGTAAGAGGGAGTTTTTGGACATGTAGTACGCATATACTGTAGAGGGGCGGGTTTTGAACCCAAAAATCAAATGCAAAAAAACCCTCCCCTTAAAAAAATTTAAGGGCCGTAAAGGCTTTGTTGGGGACCCAAAATGTTTCTGTAGAAAAGGTTTCAATAAAAACCAAAAATATGAATTTTACCCCACTCAATAACTTAAATTCGGGAGACTTCCAGGGGCATGTTTTACCCCCCACTGTTTCTGTAGAGAAAGGCCGCTATAGAAAACCAGGGCCCCCGATTTAAACCTTTTTTCTTGAATAAAAATGGTTAAATTGTGGAGTTACCCGGACATTTTAGTTAAATTTTTGCATTCTTTTTTCTGGGGAGAAGAAAGGGGGGTATAGAACCCAACCAATGTTTTTTTCCTTTAAAGCTTTAACCAAATTTTTTTAATTAAAAGGGGGAAAAAGGCAGTACAGGACAAAAAATTTTGTACCGCCAACCTTTACTGTTTTTTGGAGGCGCCCATAGAAAACCAACCAAATTGCCCCTGCAAACCTTTTAAAACCCTGTAAAAGTGAAAGGGACCAAACAAAAGTTTAAATTTTTTTCAAATTTTCAAATTTTGGGGCAATTTTTGGGACCTTAAAAGGAAACCAAAATTTCCAAGTTTTCCATTTTTTAAGGTTAATTTTAAACAAAAAAGGGTTTTTTGTTCCTTTGGGGAATAAATCAATAAATTTCAAAAATTTTTTTAGGAAATTTTTAAAGGGTAATTTACCGATTTAGAGGTGAACTGGGGCTTGATTTCATTTGGGGTTTTCATAATTTTTTTTTCGCAAACCTTAATTTTCAAAAAGTTTTTTTTTTTTTTTGGGGGTTTTTGAAAATTTTTTTGTTTTTTTTTCTTTGTGTATTATGTTTTCCAAAAACAAAGGGTAATAAAAAATTGTTAAACGGGGCCCAAAAATTGCCGGAAAATATGGTTTTTTGGCCGGGGCTTGGGTTTTGTTGCCCCCCAGGTTCCTTTTACCTGGAATTTTGATTTTTTTTTTTTCCCCTTTTAATTTGTGGTTTTTTAAAGCCCTTTAACCCCCTATTTTTAAAAAAAAGTTTTTTTTCCCTGGTTTATAAAATTTTCAACGTTCGCTTTTTTTTAAATTAAAAAATTAAAAATTTTGGGGTTATGAATGGGGATTGGTTACATGGAAAAGGTCTTTAGGTATTTTCATTTAATCCCATATTCTTAAATTGGGGGGATCTTTTTCTGGGTTTAACTTTTGTCGGTGGGGGATATAAATTTAAGAATTTTTTCTTTCCCTTTTGGGGGTTTATATTGGGTTTTTTGAAAATTTTTGTTTTGGTTGCATTTAGGGGCCCGTGGGGTTTTTCAGGTTTTGATTTATATATCTTTTTTTATTATTTTTTAGTAAAATTTATTTATATATTATATTTTATAAAATATTTTTATTTAAGTCAAAAGGGTCCCAAATGGGTGAAAAACCGGGAGCACCCAAAATGCCTCTTTTCCCGGGCGTGGTTAGTTTTTCACAAAGGTTTTTTGGGAAAAACGGGCTGCCCCACGCTTTAACCCGTTTTTTGGGGGCCAAAAGAGCCACCCCCACCATCCAAAGGGGCCCCCCCATGCTGACCCCGGGAAACCCCCCAGAATGGCCCCCGGAGGAACCAAAAGAGCCAAAACCCCCATTCCCGGGGGCCCCAAAAGGTAAAAAATGCACCTCCCGCTTTCCTTTGAGGGGCCATAGGAAAAAACACCCATCCAGGGGGCCCCCCACTGGTCCCCCCGGGGCCCGGGGGGCCTTAAAAGCCAAACAAAACCCAAAAACAAACCCGGGGCCCCCAACCCCTGCTTTTTTAAAAATGAAACCCGACCGCTTTGGGGGGCATAGAAAAACCCAAAACTCACCATCCGGGGGCCCCCCCCAAGCTTCCCTTATTAAATTACTTTTAAAGGGTCCAGAAAAAGGAAACCAACAAACCCCAAAAGGGATTCCGGGGCCCCCACTTTCTGAAAATGCACCCTTTTGTTTTTTGGAAAAGGGTCCCCCCCCCCCTTAGAGCCCCAAAAACCACCCTCCCGGGGCCCCCCCCTGCTGACTGCACCCCCAGCTGCTGGAGGGGCCATAGAGCCAAAAACCACCCAACCAGGGGTTTCCCAAAAGCTAATGCATCCACAGTGTGGGGGGTCCCCAAAAGCCAAAAACCTATCCAAAGGGGGGACCACATGCTGAAATGCACCTTACAGCTGTGGGGGTCCAAAAGGAGCCCAAAACCCAAAATTAACCAGGGGCCCCCTTTCTGAACTGCACAAACCCCAAAGGGGGGGGAAATTTTGAGCCAAATCCACCATCCCAAAAGGGCCCCCCTTTCTGAATGCCCCCCCAGTGCGGGAAGGGGCCTTGAGGCCAAAAACCCCACCCTTTTGGGGGGCCCCTTTCTGACTGCTCCCCCCAGGGTGTGGGGGGAGGGCCCTAGAGCCAACACCCAAACCCTTTCCAGGGGCCCCCAAGTGGGCTGCGCAACACAGCAGGGAGGGGGCCCAAAAGAAACCCCAAAAACCTTTCCGGGGCCCCCCCTGCTGAATGAACCCAAGCTGTGGGGGGGGCCATTAGAGGCCAAAACAAACCCCCATCCGGGGCCCCACATGCTAACTGCACCCAAGCCCGCTGGAGGGGTCCCGAGAGCCAACACCAAAATTTCCCGGGGGCCCCCCCTGATGACTGCCCCCCCAGAGTTGCTGGAGGGGCCCTTGAGCCAACACCCCCCATCCAGGGGCCCCCCACATGCTGACTGGCCCCCCCGGGTGCTGGGGGGGTCCATAGAGCCAAAAACCCCCCATCCGGGGTCCCCCCCCTGGGTGCTGCATCCAAAAGCTGGGGGGGGTCCATAGAGGGGGCCCTTCACCTTCCCTCCAGGGGAACATGTGCTGCCCCCGGGGGGCCATAAACCCCCCCAACACCAAACCTCCCCGGGGCCCCACATTTCTGACTGCACCCCCAGTTGGGAAAAGGGGGGCCTTTGAGAGCCCAAAGAATTTCCCGGGGCCCCCACATGGTTTCCCGCAGGGTCCATTGAGCCCCAAAACCCCCCATCCCCCGGAGCCCCACATGCTGACTGCAAACGTTTCTGGCGGGTCCATTTGAAACCCAAAATCCAACATCCCCTCCCTGTAATACCCGGGTTGGGGTTTTGGGTAGTACTTTAAAAGTCTTGGTCCATCTTTTCCAAACAAAAGTTTTAAAATTTTTAGCCCTGTGCATGTCGCAATTTTTTTTTGTAGAAGATTTGCCCAGAGAAGACAATCAAAAATTTAAAGGGGGGTTTTCGTTTAAATTTTCCCCACAAAAAAAATTTATATCCATATTAGGTTGAGCTCCTTCCACATGGGGTTTAAATGAAACCCCGGAATTTTCCGAAAAAAATCCGCAGATCATAACAAGGGGCCACCACCCGCTTGTGTTATACTGCCCCGTGAAAAAAGGGCCTTTTTTTTAACACAGCCCGGTTAGCAGTGGGTTTCAGTGAAATCCGTCTGCCCCCCGGGGCCCCCTTTCAAAAGTTTGGGTTTGGCAGAAATGCGTGACATCTGTTTTCCGGGGGCCCCTACCCCCAGTAGGGTTTTGCAGGGGGGCCAGTTTAACATCCATCTGCTCCCGGGGCCCCCTAACAGTTGGGTTAGCAGAGGGGGCAGTGACCCTCCGTCTGCTTCCCGGGGCCCCCCAAAAAACAGTTGGGTTAGGAGGTGCAGTGACATCCGTCCCGCTCCGGGGCCCTTCACAGTAGGGTTTAAAACAGAGGTGCAGTGGGCATCTGTCCCGCTGGGGCCCCCATACACCGTTTGGTTTAAACAGAGGGGCAAATGACTTCCCTTTGCTCCGGGGGCCCCAAACAGTTGGGTTTGCAGGGGATGCAAAACCCTCCGTTTTTCCCACGGGGCCCCCATTTCACAGTAGGGTTAGCAGAGGTGCAAATGACAAACCGTCTGCTCTGGGGCACAAAAACGTTTGGGTTAGCGAGGGGTTGCAGGGGGACCTTCCCTCTGATCCCGGGGCCCCCCAACCCCAGTAGGGTTAGGGAGAGGTGCTGTTTAAAAATCCCTCTTTTTTAAGGGTGCCCCTTTCACTGTAGGGTTAGGGAGAGGTGCAGGGGATGTCCGTTGTTTCGGGGGGGGCCATACACAGTAGGGTTAGAGAGGTGCAGTGTTTTTCCCTCTGTTCCGGGGGCCCCCCATAAAATTTTGGTTCTTGTTTTGGGGTTTGGGAAAACATTCTGGTTTTACCTTGGGACTTTTTGGGGAGCTGCTCCCCTGTAGGGTTTCCTCCCCCCTAAAAATAAACTTTTTGCTGTGTTCAAAATTCCCTCCCAATTTGGGGGCGGTCCCGCCAAATTTCCCCCTTTTTTTTTCCCCCTTTTTTTTCCCGTTAAATTAAAAGACCCCTTTAAAATTTAATTTAAAAATAATTTAATACGAAAGGAAAAAACTGCCAGAATGAAGAAACTTGTGCATTTCAAAGACATTGAAGGGTTTGGCCAGTCCAATTACATTATGTTCAAATGCCATCTGTCTGGGAAAAAATAGAAAAACGTTATACTCGCCTCCTTGTCCTCCGCTGCTGCTGCTCTGAAATGCCCCAGCCCAACTTGTAACCAGTACCCTGTTTCGTCATGACGAGGGACAGAAAGTGCTTTTGAGTCAGGCTCTTGTGTTTCGAGCACTAAGTTGCTCAAAACGCGTCATCCGAATGTTCTCTCTGTCACGTGGTGATTCTGTTTTATGGCAAACAAGGAACAGAGGACGTTGTTTTATCTTCATCCCCTCATCTGTGGTGACCTCTTTGGGTTTTACAAGGAAGTCATAGGAGCAATAAGATGGCAGCCATGAAAACCGTCGTTAGGCTTCTGGCTGCCATAGCAAATGCTCAGGGCCAATCTAAATGGTTAAACAGCAGAGATTCTACTGTTAGCGGCGTGTGTAACCGGTATCCAACAGCCAGCACCCATCATGTATGGGACTGGCTCCATTCAGAACTGTTAGCAGCGGGTGTCAGCTATATCTATCGGCACCCGCTGTGTATGGAGCTGTCTCCTATCTCTACTGTTAGCTGTGGTTGTCAGCTCTATCAAACAGACAGCACCCATCGTGTATGGAGCTGTCTCCAATCTCTACTGTTAGCTGTGGGCGCTGTATCCACGCTCCCGCCTATATGGGGCGCTCAGTCTCTTTTAGCTCGGGTCGGCTTATCAAAAGCCGGCACTCATCGTGAATGGGGCGGCTCCAGTCTCTCTGTTAAAGTGGGGGTATCGTACAACAGCCAGCACCCATCGTGTATGGAGCCGGCTCCAGTCTCTACTGTTAGCTGTGGGTGTCATCTGTATCCACCGGCTCCCGCCGTATATGGCGCCATCTCCAATCTCTACTGTTAGCTATGGGTGTCAGCTGTATCCACCGGCTCCCGCCGTATATGGAGCCGGCTCCAGTCTCTACTTTTAGCTGCGGGTGTCGGCTCTATCAAACAGCCGGCACTCATCGTGAATGGGGCCGGCTCCAGTCTCTGTTAGCTGTGGGTGTCATCTGTATCCACTGGCACCCACTATGTATGGAGCTGTCTCCTATCTCTACTGTTAGTGGCGGGTATCAGCTCTATCAAACAGTCAGCACCCATTGATTATGGGGTTGGCTCCAGTCTCTACCATTAGTGGCAGGTGTTAGCTCTATCAAACAGCCAGCACCCATCGTGTATGGAGCTGTCTCTTATCTCTACCATTAGCAGCGGGTGTCAGCTATATCCAACATCTGGCGCCCACCGTGTATGAAGCCGGCTCAGTGAGTGACCCCGCTCCATACTCCCTTCGCGTCTCCCTTACACCACGGTGCGCTGCTACAGAGCTCACAGTAACATTCTATTTTATTCACTCTCTCCATTCTTGTGTGTGAGCCGTTGGCACAATACATGTTATATTATATTATTGGTGCATATAACTATTAATAGGGCGTCTCTCCCATTTCCCTTTCCTTACAGTGCTCTCCAAATTCTCCATGGATCTGGACGATGCAGTCAAGAACTTTGTGTGAGATGTTGGCGCCGCCGGAGCGAGCACATTCCATGTGTATATTGTACATACAGTGAGGCATATTTATTAACTGGACGTGTTATTTATATGTATCCGCCAGGCTCCTTTCACCCAAGCCGATGCCCACCGGGCTCCAGACACCGAGCGCTGGCATGTTCAAGGTGATATCTTGTAGGAAACGTTCCGTCATGTAGTATGACTTGGTGAATCTGTCGTCGCTATGTTTGGGTGGATGCGTCCTATGACTTAGGGGCACGTCGGGGCCAGCAAATGAAGTCTCTCCCTTTATTATGGGGTGGCATGGTGACACGGGCTGGAATGGGTTTGAGGTGGAAACGAATTGCACCTCATCCGAGTTTATAGCAGAGTCTGTGGGGGTCACTTAGTCTTCTATCCCGAAATGAATGGTGTGATGTGAAGACTGCACCCGAGGGCACAAATAGGACGGAGCTGGGAGGTTGGCACCCTGCCCCGATGCCAAACCACATATTAACACATAGGTAAAGCAAGAGAAGGGGAGAGTCGTCCTTAATTTTGCAGGGCGGAGCATAAGGTTTTCTTTGTTTTTGGAACGCATTACTTTTTAAAAAATAATTTACCATCTGAACTGTACAAAGATGGCGGCAAACACTGCTGGAACCACCAGGGGCATCGCTTTAGGGGGTGCAGAGGTAGCGCATTCTGAGGGGGCCCAAAAGACTTACCTGCCACATAAGAACACGCCCTAGTATTGAACATGACGCATAGTAGCCGCAGGGGAGCCCACTTTTACTTTTTGCATTGGGGCCCAAGAGCTTTAAGAGACGCCTTTGGGGCTGACCCATGCCGGTACATCGCCACTGTACAGATCGGCTTCTCATCACTGTTCGATTGGTATCCGCTGTTCAGTTTCGGATGTAATTTGCCTCCTCCTTGTAAGGTCAGAGACCGCAGTGCTGTTTTTCTATTTTTCTATCTTTTGTGTCTTTACTTTTTTTTCTATCCATGAAAATAAAATAATTAAAGCACAGAAATTTGTCTCTTATCATTTCATGTCATTACGATGAGCAAACCGAAATCATCGAGTCATATAAAGTCAATGGGAGACTCCGGCTCGCGGCTTCCAATCCCCCCCCCCCCCCCCAACCTCCGGTATTCAGGCCGGGCTTGAGCTGCTCTCTAGTGGTGATTCCTGAGAATGCAGCATGCATTTCGCATTTTCTCTTCAGTATTATAATATTTCACTCTGGGGAGCAGCGGGATCAAAATTCTTTTTGTTATCATCATCCAGGTATGAATTATTTCCTGGTGAGATGAATAGTTACACTCCACAATACTGAAACTGCAACACCCAGAAGAAAAGGTCTTGGAATTATGGATAGATTATTATAATTATAATGAATGGCAGGAATTTTCCTGCTTGCTAGCTCAGGTGAGACTGTGTCTTGTGGCTGATTACTGGCTATACCATTAGCTGAGAGAATGTGTCTTGTGGCTGATTACTGGCTATACCATTAGCTGAGAGAATGTGTCTTGTGGCTGGTTGCTGGCTATACTATTATCTGAGAAATTGTGTCTTGTGGCTGGTTGCTGGCTATACCATTAGCTGAGAGATTGTATCTTGTGGCTGGTTGCTGGCTATACCATTAGCTGAGAGATTGTATCTTGTGGCTGGTTGCTGGCTATACCATTAGCTGAGAGATTGTATCTTGTGGCTGGTTCCTGGCTATACTCCCTTCACTGGCTACCAATAGCTCAGCGAATTCATTTCAAGTTGCTAACCATGACCTACAAGGCTCCATAACTTCTCCCCTCCATACATCTCTGCCCTAATCTCCAGATATCTCCCCTCACGCAATCCTCCGCTCCTCACAGGACCTTCTCTCTGCTCCTCCCCCTTATCAGCTCCTCACACAACCGTCTCCAAGACTTCTCCTGTGCTTCCCCTAGACTCTGGAACTCACTGCCCCAACACATCAGACTCTCTGCCACTCTCACCAGCTTCAAAAGCAACCTGAAAACCCATCTCTTCAGTATTGCCTATAACCTACAATAACCCTGCTGCCACTGTACTACCCCACAAACATGTCTGCCCCTCTCCTCCTGTCTCTTCCCTCCTCCTTGTAGATTGTAAGCCCTCGCGGGCAGGGTCCTCTCTCCCTCTGTACCAGTTATACGTCATTCATTGTCATTATTGTACTCAATTAACATATCATGTATGTGACCCCCCTCAAATGTACAGCGCCATGGAATCAATGGCGCTTTAAGATAAATGTTAATAATAATAATAATAATACTAGCATCTGAGAGATTGTGTTTTGTGGCTGGTTGCTGGTTATACTACTATTTGAGAGATTGTGACTTGTGGCTGATTACTGGCTATACCATTAGATGAGAGATTGTATCTTGTGGCTAGTTGCTGTCAATACTTGTAGCTGAGAGCTTATGGCTGTTTGCTGGCATTATGGAATTATTGGAATTATGGATAGATTATTATAATTATAATGAATGGCAGGAATTATCCTGCTTGCTAGATGAGGTGAGGCTGGTGCTGTGCGACTACCTCAAACAACTCTCTGGACTTTCAGCTGATCATGTGCACATTTGGCAGTGGTTGATTGGTAGCCTCTATAAAGCAGGTTTTCACTGTGTGGCTGGTTGCTGTCTATATTTGAAACTGAGAGATTGTGTCTTGTGGCTGGTTGCTGGCTATACTATTATCTGAGAAATTGTGTATTGTGTCTGGTTGCTGGCTATACTAGTATCTGAGAGATTGTGTTTTGTTGCTGGTTGCTGGCTATACTAGTATTTGAGAGATTATGTCTTGTGGCTGGTTGCTGGCTATGCTAGTACCTGAGAAATTGTTTCTTGTGGCTGGTTGCTGTCTATACTTGTAACTGAGAGATTATGTCTTGTGGCTGGTTGCTGGATATACTAGTATCTGAGAGATTATGTGTTGTGGCTGGTTGCTGGATACACTAGTATCTGAGAGATTGTGTCTTGTGGCTGGTTGCTGTCTATACTTGTAACTGAGAGATTGTGTCTTGTGGCTGGTTGCTGGCTATACTAGAATCTGAGAGATTGTGTCTTGTGGCTGGTTGCTGGCTATACTTGTAGCTGAGAGATTGTGTCTTGTGGCTGGTTGCTGGCTATACTAATATTTGAGAGATTGTGTCTTGTTGCTGGTTATACCATTAGCTGAGAGATTGTGTCTTGTGGCTCGTTGCTGTCTATACTTGTAGCTGAGAGATTGTGGTTGTTTCCTGGCTATACTAGTATCTGAGAGATTGTGTCTTGTGGCTGGTTGCTGGCTATACCATTATCTAAAAGATTGTGTCTTGTGGCTGATTACTGGCTATACCGTTAGCTGAGAGATTGTGTATGTGGCTGGTTGCTGGCTATACCATTATCTAGAATATTGTGTCTTGTGGCTGGTTGCTGTCTATACTTGTAGCTGAGAGATTGTGTCTTGTGGCTGGTTGCTGGCTATACCATTATCTAAAAGATTGTGTCTTGTGGCTGGTTGCTTCCTATACTAGTAGCTGAGAGATTGTGAGTTTGTTACATTCAGTCCTGTTTTGATAAATATCTGTTTCTGGTTAGTCAGAGCCCTGTTTGTCTTCAGTCCTCACTTGCTTCTGATTTGCTCTGTGTCTATTCTGTGTATCGTATTGCGTTCTCTTAGGCAATTTTGAGCTGTTTCGGTGGGGCTAGCATAGTGAGATACATTGGTGGGAATATTGTCAGGGCTAGGATAGGGTCTGGGGTGTCTGGTGTTAGGGTTATATATAGTGACAGGTAAGGGAAAGTAAGTTGCTTCTGGATTCAAGAAATTTATCCTTCCATCTGCATCCTTGCCCTTGTCATCATCCGCCTTCCTGTCCATCATTGGTAAGTCCCTGCATTCAATTTGTATTACTTGCATGTGACGGCTGGTTGGCTTCATTTCCATTAAAAGTTTTGTTGCCGTCCGTGTCAATCAGCGTCATTACAAAAATGAAAGCGAAAAGAGGGAAAACAATTATTCGAACCCCCCAAATGTTTAAAGCACCTTTTCACAGGAATCTCTGGACTTCCACACCATCACCACCATACCACTATGAGATACTTACTGGTTGCCTGAGGAATTTTCTGCGGGGCAAAAGCATTTGGGCCCTATGTCAAACCGGGCCCCACGGGGGTGTCAAGCTCATTTTCACAGTGGTCCACAACACCATTGTAATTGCCTTCAAAGGGCCAATGGAGGGTGGCTAGGTGCCTTTGTAGGACTGTCAGAGCTGTGCCACCACCATTGAGTTGCACACCATCTGTGTCTAAACTCTCGGGAGTCATATAAAAGAGCATGGTGGGCTAGATTTGGTCTTCAGACCTTGAGTTTGACACTTGTGTCCACAGGGGTCTGCAAAGACCTCCACTTTTGTAAACTACATCCCCCTTCTTGCCCACTGATATACTTTATAAAATGCATGAGGGGATTGTATTTTCCAACACTGGAAGCCGACTTTGCGACACCGCACGGGAAAAACAAGGGATTGGCTGCTGGCCACTCCTATGCAATTGCCGACCGATGATGTCTCTGAGATGCTTGATGAGAGACAAGTCCAGAGACTCTATGGGACATGGTAACACATTTAAGCCACAAAGGCAGTTCACAGTATTATGATGGAA
Source organism: Phyllomedusa bahiana (assembly GCA_025379985.1). NCBI lineage: Eukaryota > Metazoa > Chordata > Amphibia > Anura > Hylidae > Phyllomedusa > Phyllomedusa bahiana. The sequence continues at coordinate 22,137 of JAODAL010026881.1, forward strand.
CTTGCGGCCTGATGTTCTCCTGTTGAAAAATGGTTCCTGGGACACATTGGTTCCACAACCAAATCAATGTAACTCAGTTGTTAGTGTGCCTTAGATATGCCACCCAACCCGATAAACCCGGGGGAGGAACCCGTGTGGGCTCCCTTGTGAAAGGGCCCCTTTAGGGGTTGCCCAGGTGGGTTCCCCCCCCGCTCTGGCTATTATTCCATCTGAGACCAAAGCGACAGTCTTCGCTGAATTGGGCAGACCTCCTTTCCAGCCTCCATTGCCGTCTTGCTGTCCACCATGATGAAAGAACGGTGGCTTGAACTCATGTAGCTGGATGTCTGGCTTGTAGCCCAGTGTCGTTGCCTTCTGATGGTTTGTGTGGAGACTGTTTTCCACCTTAGGGATGTGATGTCCAATTCCACTTGCAGTACAGAATGGATCACTATGCACCATTCTTCCAATCAGACGATCTGTCCATGAAGATGTTCTCCTCCATGCTCCATTGTTCTCCCAACCACCAGGACACTCAACGTTGAACAGCGTTGACATCTTTCTTAGGGATCACTCTGACGTCGTAATGAACCAAGGTCTCTCAACACAAGGATTCTGTCCCCCTCAGTGGTGATAACTGGAGCATTGACAAACAGGAGGCATCGCACAATCATCCAGCACAATTTCATTTGGTTTTTGAGATTATGTGCAGCTAAAAAACTTTGGTTTCTATCTGGCATTTATGCCCCCGGCTCCCCACACACGTTACAGATTGGAGCTGGGTGCTTGAAAATTTAATTTTGGTAAAATCTGCTACTTCCTTTATTTGCTCAAACTTAGAGCTTGTCCTTCTTGGTGTGCAAAATCAGTGCATATACTAATTGAAGGTTTTTTTTTTTAATTTATCTATATTCCGTATCTCACGGAAGTCAGTACACCCCTCACATTATATATAGCATCTCCCAGAAGTCAGGACGCCCCTCACATTATATACAGCATCTCCAAATGTTCAGGCACCCCTCATATTATATACAAGCATTCCCAGAAGTAAGGACACCCTCACATTATATACAGCATCTCCCAGAAGTCAAGACACCCCTCACATTATATACAGTTATCTCCAGAAGTCAGGACACCCCTCACATTATATACAGCATCTCCCAGAAGTCAGGACACCCCTCACATTATATACAGCATCTCACAGAAGTCAGTACACCCCTCACATTATATACAGTATCTCACAGAAGTCAGGACACCCCTCACATTATATACAGTATCTCACATAAGTCAGTACACCCCTCACATTTATGTAACTATCGTATTATGTCTTTTCATGGGACAACACTAAGGATCTGACCCTTTGATACAATGTAAAGTAGTCAGTGCCCGGCTTGTATCACAGGGGAAATGTGGTGCCCTCAAAATAACTCAACACAGTCATCAATGTCTAACCGCTGGGGACAAAAGTGAGGACACCACTTAGTGACAACAAAAGTGAGGACACCCCTAAGTGACAGCAAAAGTGAGAACACCCCTGAGTGACAACAAAAATGAGTATACATCTAAGTGAAAATGGACTAATTGTGCCCAATTTGCCATTTTTCTTCCATGTCATGTGACTCTTTATTGTTACAAGGTCTCAGGTGTGAATGGGAAATCGGTGTCTTAAATTTGGTGTTATTGCTCTTACACTCTCTCATACTGGTCACTGGAAGTTCAGCATGGCTCCTCATGGAAAAGAACTGACTGAGGGTGTGAAAATAAGAATTGTTGCTCTACATAAAGATGGCCGAGGCTATAAGAAGAAGCCAACACCCTGACACTGAGCTGCAGGGCGGGGGCCAACACCCTGACACTGAGCTGCAGCGCGGGGGCCAAGACCATACAGGGGTTTAACAAGACAGGTTCCACTCAGAACAGGCCTCGCCTTGGTCGCCTAAAGAAGTTGGGGGCACGCGCTCAGTATCATATCCAGAGATAAGAACTGCCAGCATTGCTGCAGAGGTTACAGGGGTGGAGATCAGCCTGTCACTGCTCAGACCATACGCCACACACTGCATCAAATTGGTCTGCATGGCTGTCGTCCCAGAAGAAAGCCTCTTCTAAAGATGATGCACAAAAAAGCCACTAACAGATTGCTGAGGACAAGCAGACTAAGGACCTGTATTACTGGAGCCATGTCCTTTGCTCTGATGAGGCCAAGATAAATTTGTTTGGTTCAGATGGTGTCAGGCGTGTGTGGGGGCAACCAGGTGAGGAGAACAAAGACAAGTGTGTCTGGATACAGTCAGGCATGGTGGTGGGAGTGTTATGGTTTGGGGCTGCGTGAGTGCTGCCGGTTGTGGGGAACTAAATTTCATTGAGGGAACCATGAATGCCAACATGTACTGTGACATCCTGAAGCAGAGCATGACCCCCTCCCTTCTGGGCCACAGGACAGTATCCAACATGATAACGACCCCAAACACCTCCCAGACCCCCACTGCCTTGCTAAAGAGACTGAGGGTGAAGGTGCTGGACCGGCCAAGCGTCTCCAGACCCAAACTCTATGGAGTATCTGTGGGGCCTCCTCAAACGGAAGGTGGAGGAGCGCAAGGTCTCTACCATCCACCAGCTCCGTGATGTCATCATAGAGGAGGGAAGAGGAGTCTAGTGGCTGCAACCTGTGAAGCTCCAGTGACCTCCGGGTCCAAGAGAGTTAAGGCAGTGCTGGAAAATAATGGCCGGCACACGACATTTGACATTTTGAGCAGAATTTGTCCATTGTCACTTAGGGGTGTCCTTGCTTTTGTTTCCAGCGGTTTAGATGTGTGTTCAGTTATTTTGAGCACAACCAAATTATGTATATATATATTTGAAACCAGCAGTTTCCATCCACTATGTAAAAAGCCCCATCTGCAGGTTTCTCCCTCCCACGATATAAAGCCCCATCTGCAGGTTTTTACCTCCTTTCTATATAAAGCCCCATCTGCAGGTTTCTTCCTCCTCTCTATATAAAGCCCCATCTACAGGTTTCTCCCTCCCCTCTATATAAAGCCCCATTTGCGGGTTTTTTCCCTTTCCCCCTCTTTTATAAACCCCCATCTGCAGGTTTCTTCCCTCCCCTCTATATAAAGCCCCATCTGCAGGTTTCTCCCTCCCCTCTATATAAAGCCCATTTGCGGGTTTTTTCCTTCCCCTCTATATAAAGCCTCATCAGCAGGTTTTTCCCCCCCTCTATATAAAGCCCCATCTGCAGGTTTTTCCTTCCCCTCTATATAAAGCCTCATCTGCAGGTTTCTCACTCCCACTATATAAAGCCCCATCTGCAGGTTTCTCCCTCCCCTCTATATAAAGCCCCTCTGCAGGTTTTTCTCCCTCTATTTTAAAGCCCCATCTGCAGGTTTTTTCTCTCTGACATGAAATCAGAATAAACCTTCCCCGTTTTGGGTTTCAATTAGGAACCAAAATTATTTATATTTGCCAAATGCAGAATAATGAGAGGGAGAATTTTTAAGGCATTTTTATTACTTTAAAAAAGTTGAGACAGCCCAAATGATGATTTCATGTCTTTGAAAGCTTTGGATAGGTTTATTGGCAACATCTAAGTTAAAGGGGTTGTCTCACTACAGGGATCGCTGCTTTTTATGTTAAAGCTCTTGCAAAAACAAGTCACTTTGCAGCATGTGTCCATTAACAGTGTCCTACCTCTTCCTAGATATTATTATTATTATTATTATTATTTATTTTAAAGCGCCATTGAATCCAGGGCGCTGTACATTCGAGGGGGTTACATACATTACATAAGTCAAACGAGTACACTGATCAGTGATTAATGACAAATGGCATGACAGAGGGAGAGAGGACCCTACCCGCGAGGGCTTACAATCTACAAGGAGGGGGAAAGAGACAGGAGGTGAGGGGCAGACATGTCTGTGGAGGAAGTAGTGACAAGGTTAGTGAAGGTTATAGGCTCCTGAAGAAATGGGTTTTCAGGTTGCTTTTGAAGCTGGTGAAAGTGGAGGAGAGTCTGATAGTTTGGGGCAGTGAGTTCCAGAGTGTGGGGGAAGCACGGGAGAAGTCTTGGAGACGGTTGTGTGAGGAGCTGATAAGGGGAGAGCAGAGGAGAAGGTCCTGTGAGGAGCCCTCTTGTATGGGCTGCATCAGCTCCTCAGGTCACTATTGCTACAGACCTGTTCAATCTTTCCTGATAGGCTGCCAGCACAGGTCGCTATAGCTACAGACCTGTTCCATCTCTCCTGATAGGCTGCCAGCACTGGTTGCTATAGCTACAAACCTGTTCAATCTCTCCTGATAGGCTACCAGCACTGATTGCTATAGCTACAGACCTGGCTTCTACTGCAGCCTAGTGGAAGCCAGTAAACACTCCCCTGTATTCAAAATAAAAACAAAGAAAATAGGACTAAGGTAAGAGGAATCAATGTAGTGACAACCCCTTAAATTAGAGACACACCTTTGGATGTATTTTAATTCAATTATAGATAGAAACAAATAACACCAGCGCTAACTCTTCTAAATGTCTCCCAACTCAATATAGCAATTTTCCAGAAAATGGAATAGCTCAACAATCACTATTGATTAAAGCAATGGTAAACACCTGATCCAAGTGTATTTTAATTCACACCAGAAACACACTGCTTCTGTGTGTAACATCATGGGAAAGTCTAAAGAATTCAGCCGAGATATCAGGACGAGAATTGTGGACTTGCACAAGTCTGGATGATCCTTGGGTACAATTTCCAGATTCCTAAAGGTGCCTCATTCATCTGTACAAACAATTATACACAAGTACAGACAAGATGGGAATGTCCAGCCATCATACCACTCAGGAAGGAGACGGGGTCTGTGTCTCAGAGATGAACATGCTCTGGTCCGACATGTGCATATCAACCCAAGAACAAAAGCAAAAGACCTTGTGAAGATGCTGTGGGAGCTGGTAAGATTGTGTCATTATCCACAGTGTAACAAGTGCTGTATCAACATGGGCTGAAAGGCCAGGAAGAAGTCATTACTCCAAAAGAAACATAGAAAAGTCAGAGTAATTTTTGAAAATGCACAGGAACAAAGACCTACATTTCTGGAGACATGTCCTGTGGTCTGAAGAAACTAAAATTGAACTTTTTGGCCAAAGTGACCATTGTTACATTTGGAGGAGAAAGGGAGAAGTTTGGAAGCCTAAGAACACCATCCCAACTGTGAAACACGGGGGAGGCAGCATCATGATGTGGGGTTGTTTTGCTGCAGGAGGGACTGGTGCATTTCACAAAATAGACGGCATCATGAGGAAAGAAGATTATCTGGCAAAACTGAGGCAACATCTCAAGACATCAGCCAGGAAGTTACAGCTTGGGTGAAAATGGGTTTTCCAAATGGGCAATGACCCGAAGCTACTGCCAAACTGGTTACAAAGGGGCTTAAGGAGAACCAAGTCCATGTTTTGGAGCGGCCATCACAAAGCCCTGATCTCAATCCTATTTATGGGCAAAGCTGAAAAGGCCAGTGTGAGTGAGGCGACCCCCAAACATGGCTCAGTGACACCAGTTCTGTCGGGAGGAAGGGGCCAAAATTCCTCCCAACTATTGTGAGAAGCTTGTGGAAGGATCAAGAACATTTGACCCAAGTCCTACAGTTTAAGGGCAAAGCTACCAAATACTAATGAAATGGAGGAAACTTCTGACTTTGTAGAAAGTAATATAAATACTTTAAAAATTCTCCCTCCCATTATTCTGGCATTTGGCAAATAGAAATAATTTTGATTCCTAATTGACCTAAAATGGGGAAGGTTTATTCTGATTTCATGTCAGAGAGTGAGAAAAACCTGCAGATGGGGCTTTATATAGAGGGGAGGGAGAAAAACCTGCAGATGGGGCTTTATATACAGTGGATGGAAAATGTTGGTTTCAACTCTACATGTAAAGTCTGTGACACTGATGGTACACTTGAGAATGGATTAAAGGGGTTGTCTCACTACAGGGATTGCTGCTTATTATGTTAAAGATCTTGCAAAAACAAGTCACTTTGCAATAAATGTCCATTGACAGTGTCCTAACTATTCCTAGATATCCCCTCTTGTATGGGCTGCATCAGCTCCTCAGGTTGCTATAGCTACAGACCTGTTCAATCTCTCCTGATAGGCTGCCAGCACTGGATGTTATAGCTACAGACCTGTGCAATCTCTCCTGATAGGCTGCCAGCACTGGATGCTAAAGCTACAGACCTGTTTGATCTCTCATGATAGGCTGCCAGCACTGGTTGCTAAAGCTACAGACCTGTTCAATCTCTCCTGATAGGCTGCCAGCACTGGTTGCTAAAGCTACAGACCTGTCCGATCTCTCCTGAAAGGCTGCCAGCACTGGTCACTATAGCTACAGACCTGTTTGATCTCTCATGATAGGCTGCCAGCGCTGGTTGCTAAAGCTACAGACCTGTTTGATCTCTCCTGATAGGCTGCCAGCACTGGTTGCTATAGCAACAGACCTGGCTTCTACTGCAGCCTAGTAGAAGCCATTCAATTCAAAATGAAACCAAGAAAACAGGACTCAGGTGAGATGAATCAATTTAGTGAGGCAACTCATTTAACTATAACTATTTAGAATTTTTGTTACATTGTCGCATCCATGTTCAACCCAGACCTCACTATTTACTGACCCCCGAGCAAAGCAGTGACCTAGTCACCTTAGGCCTTGTTCACATCTGGGTCGGAGGTGCCATTGCACTTTCCATCTAGAATGATGGAAAACTATCAAGCAAGTTGCAATATTTTTTCCATCTAAGTAACAGACACCACAGCGGAAACCCGACAGACCAGAACCAACGGGTTCAGGGGCCCCTTAGGTCTGATGTAGCCCACCCTTTTGTGTCCATTTGCACCTCTGTGATGGAACCTCCAATTCAGATGTGATCCAGGCCTTAACCCCTTCTAAAAAGTATTTTAATTACAACCGGGTCCGGTTCTTTCTTCCATCGACCCCAAAAAACCTCAGTCCCCCCCCCGGCCCCTCTGCATAAAGCTTTATTGATAAATGACGAAGTTTCTCCCCGGGATTTTACCTCCGCTGATGAGCGGCCATGAAACCCAATCCTTCCAAGGTGTTTATACAGCGATGGGAAACATGTAAAGTAATAGGGAAAGCAACCACAGAGGACCCAATGACTGGAGAGAAATCAGCGGGGGGGGAAAGGTGCAGAGGAGAATTCTAGAAGGAACAAGCAGAGAAGCATCTGACTTCTTCTTCTAATGTCCGCCTATCACTTGTTGGATCCAATCCAGAAAGACTGAGACTCGAGTGTACACATTCGGTATATTCAGGTTTCCACAGGGGGCTGAATAAAATGACACCACACCTTCAACCTGGTTCTCGCACACAAGGGGGCCCCCGGAGTCACCCTAGAAAGAAGAAGCAGAGGTAAGACTAAACCACAAAGCTCTAGTACAATATTTGGGGCACAGCTCGCTATCCTAAGCCGACATGTTTGTGGGCCCGTTATTGAGATAGGTGCAGGTCCCAGAAGTAAATCCTATCTATATTCTTTTAAAGTCTATGGTGGGACGACCCCTTTAATCTAGTTAATTTTTTGGAGTCTTTTAATGCGGGGGATTTTCGCAGGGGATCACCGGGGACAAGGTATTCGGGTGCTCTAGGCAAAAAAAGGCAAATAGCCCCCCAATAAAAAATTAGCCCACCCTGCCCCCTTTCCCCTTTCCTGTTGGTGAAGGGGCCCCAGGGCCTCCCGCCATCCGTGTGCCCCCGGTGTTCAGTGGGTTTTTTTCCCATTGATAAATCCCTGCTCTTTGGGCTCCGGGGAGTCCATGGGGGCCCCATTCATGACTGACAGTATTCACTTTCATAAGGCCCATTAGGGATCTCTATCGCTGCTCATTTACCCATCACAAGCTACCATAAACAATACCCTGTAGTTTGGGTAACTACGGATAGCAGAAGTTAAGAATTGGCACTTACACTGCAGAAGCCATTGATTTGCTCTCCCGGTCCCAGCGCACACACATTTCTGTCGGTGATGGTCCCTCCCCATCTCTGATCGCAGTCTGTGCGGCTGATTATGTTCACATTGGTCTCCATCAGAGCTCTGGGAAAGGTTCCGTTCTCCACATATCCCCAGCCGGCCACCGAGCAGGGAGAGCCGGGAGCCACATCGGTGTTGTTAAGGGCGAGCCAGATTCTTTTTACTCCGTCAGTTATAATAGCCGGGCTGCTTAACTGAGGGTCAAAAGAAGGAAAAAAAACAGGATGGCGGGAAAAAATAAAAAGGTGAAAAAAAAACCCCCTCAGGAAAGAGGTTTCCCACCCTCAGGAGGTTGTATCATTTGAAAATTTCTGGGGTTTTAACCGGAGTGGGGTTGATTCTGGGTTTTTAAACCCCGAAATTTTCGGGTGCTGGAAGCATGACGCCAAGGGCCACACTTTTCATCCACGCCTGCGAAAAAAACACAGAAAGGGTGTGATGGAGCCCCTTTTTAGAGGGCCCGTTATACCCTCATACCCCAGGGGGCCCCCCTCCACCCCAGGGCCCACCAACAGGTCGTGTGTTCTGGCTCTACTTAGCATTGCACCGGGTGAATTATTTCAAGGGGTTCGTGGAGATTGAAAAATACCAGTTAATTTGGGGGTTGAGGCTGGATTGGGGGACATATCCCGCTACTTGGACAGGGGAACCAAAAAAAACCCGGGGGGTTTTTTCAAGTACATTTATCATTTTCTTTGGTTTCACTAAAATTATCCTACCGTTTTCCATATATGGTGCTTCTGAGTATGCCATACCGTTCCCCGATGAACCCTGTTGACTAGAAGGCGGAAAGCGTTGGCTTGGTTTTTGGCATTAGTTTGTTTTATTAAAGCGATTTTTGAATACCATCTTTACTATTTTTTCTTTTCTACATGTACTAATTTAGATATTAATTTTGGGAAAAAAAAATTTATATATTGAAATCTTTAATTATCTTTTTCTCTGCAGGTATTATATGTATCTTATTGGGGAGGGAATTTTTTGGATTTTAGTTAGGTATTTGGTTCCTGGGTGGGGCGCCCTTATTTGGGGGGGATATCCTACAAATTTTTTGGTGGTTAGGGGTTTTTAAATTTGTAGATTTGGGAGGGGGTTTATAGGGTTAATAAGGATTTTTTTTAGAATTAATAAAGGTTAATTTTTATCTATATTTTTTTTGGCTAAGTGATTCTACGATGTTGTGTGGTTTTCTGAGCAAATATTTTTAAATCACAAACGTTTTTTTCATCTATCGTGGGTCTAACCCTTGGACTGTTTAGACTGTGCAGTTTATAAAGGACAATTCTTATCCCAACTCAAAGCAATACTATGATAAACAGGGGTTCTGGATCCAGTGTATGATGCCATAGGCTAATTTTCAATAGATACAAAGTAGTACTTGTCTTCCAGGATCTGAAAACAACTACAATAAGAGCTGAAGGGCTTGAAACGCGTCAGCGGGTGGGAGATGTGTTTTTAAAATTTTGGGTTTAAATTATTGTTTTTTCCCTTTTTTCCGGGGCCAAGACCGTACACTTGTAATATTGAAGATTTACCTTGTCCTATGGGTTTTTCCTGGCATTGGCTAAACATTATACAAGGACTGCAGTATTGCACTCGCATCTCACAAGCGCAATAAAGTCTCCACTCTTATCTTATTGGCTAATTTTATATGAGTGTAATCTGGGTCTGTTTCTGGATCTGTATTATGGCCACTAGTCCCGGCCGGACCGCGGGGTTACTGACCTGCCTCGGGTCATATATGCACCCATATTTTGCTTGTCTAAAACTAGCCTAAGGGATACTGGTGCATATTGTGTCAGTGATATATAATATTTTAGGAATGTGGTTGTTGTCAGGATTTATATTTTATTATTCTTGCCAACAGCCCAATCTGGGAGATAGAAGCCCCACAGAATGTCTCCGAAACGCATTGGTACAGCCCTAACATGCCCACTTTGTGGCAAGGCTTGAACAAAGCCCAACAATTTTACCACCTCAGGAGTCTTCCTGAAGGATCAGAAGGATTGGCAAATATTGGTGTCATTTTGGTCACTAGACGACTCACTATAGAGATTTATCAAAACAGGTACAAAGGAAGTCGCCCATAACAACCAATCAGATTCCAGCTCTCATTTGGCAGAGGCCATATAAAAATGAAACAAGCAATCTGATTGGCTGCTTTGGACAACTCCTCCTCTCCGTGTGATAACTCTCACCCTTGTATGTAAGTTGTAATTTCTGCCAAATTCCTGGAATTGTACCACACTCCTTAATGTTATGAAGGATAATGTTGCAGTGTAAATAACGCTCAGACACGCGACGCTGTGTACATGGATCTGCAATAAAGGAAAGTGTTGTACATGTAGAAACAAATGGAAAAAGTAGTGGAGCGTAACATAACGGAACCATTCCAATTTCCACAGACAACCTGTGATCTGCATCTGTTGACATAGACCTTTATATTCTGCCGCTCAAGATACAGATGGATTTACAGCCTGCAATGTCTCTTACCTGTTTTCCATGCAATGTGCGGCAGTGAGAACCCAGTCGCGATTGATTAGGGATCCTCCGCAGAAGTGCTGCTCATTGGATTGTAGAGAAACCATGTACGGCCTGGAGTGAATTGCAGCCTCATGACCTCCAATAATCCTGCTTGCCCCTATTCATATTAAAACAACATTTGAGAATGGGACAAATAAATATAGATAAGAAATGGCAACATTTTGCGTGTAGGGCATCACTCAAAGTATTTAATGGTCCTTTTGCATGGACCGATTAGTGGGGGATTCTAGGAGCCCACTAGTGGAGTTGATTCTTGGTGCGCACCAGTGGAGGTGATTCTTGGGGCCACCAGTGCAGTGATTCTTGGGGTCCACCAGTGGAGTTGATTCTTGGGGCCACCAGTGGAGCTGATTCTTGGGGCCACCATTGGAGTTGATTCTTGAAGCCACCGGTGGAGCTGATTCTTGGGGCTTACCAGAGGAGTTGATTCTTGGAGCCCACCAGTGAAGTTGATTCTTGGAGCCCACGAGTGGAGATAATTCTTGGGGCCCACCAGTGGAGGTGATTCTTGGGACCCACCAGTACAGTTAATTCTTGGGCCCACCAGTGCAGTTGATTCTTGGGGTCCACCAGTGGAGTTGAGTCTTGGGGCTCACCAGTGGAGTTGATTCTTGGGGTCCACCAGTTGAGTTGATTCTTGTGGCCCACCAGTGGATAGATTCTTGGGGCCACCGGTGGAGCTGATTCTTGGGGCCACCATTGGAGTTGATTTTTTGCGCCACCAGTGGAGCTGATTCTTGGGGCTCACCAGTGGAGTTGATTCTTGTGGCCCCACCAGTGGAGTTGATTCTTGGGACCCACCAGTGGATTTAATTCTTGGGGCCCACCAGTGGAGTTACTTCTTGGGGTCCACCAGTGGAGATGATTTTTGGGGCCCACCAGTGGAGTTAATTCTTGGGCCCACCAGTGGAGTTAATTCTTGGGGCCTACCAGTGTAATTGATTCTTAAGGTCCACCAGTGGGTTAAATTTTAAGGCACACCCTACATCTATTGTACATGACTGGAAATGCCATTTTCTTTCTGCTCCTCTTTCTCTGCCTGTCTACTTGAAAAGTAACCATGCCCAGGTGCCCACAACGCCAAGGAGCCCACTGCTAGATTTGCATAAATCCGTGTGGGCCAGTCCGACCCTGCATACATCAAAATTCCTACGTTTATACTACTTTTTTGGGAAATGCTATATGCATTGTTTGGAAGTTCAGTTGAATATATGCTACTTGTTTTTCACAAGGCAACTGATGCAGAAATGCAATACTTGGAACCCCCCCAGAACAGAATGTGTGACCTCTCTCTGTTCTGTACAGAGACTTTTGGAGAGTTGTTCCGGTGATAGGTGCGAGTCTCAGAGGTGGACCGGTATCTGTCATATATTGATGACATCCTATCGCCTTCAAAGTGCAAGATGGGAACCTCCCTTTAAGATAAGCGAAAGTAATAACACTGCGATATTGTACAGTAGAGGCAATAAATTAGGACTGCAGAGGTCAGTAGTCCATCTGCTGTGGAGTTTGAAGTGCCCATGTAATGGGTAATTAATCCAAGGGTTAGATTCAGAGCAATTCAAACAGCATTATGGGCCCTCCAACCAACACAATCACTCAAAGCAATGTTTCTCAACTCCAGTCCTCAGGACCCACCAACAGGCCAAGTTTTCAGGATTTCCTCAGTATTGCACAGGTGATAGAATTATTGTCAGTGCATTTTGTGGGAGATCCTGAAAACATGACCTGTTGGTGGGTCCTGAGGACTGGAGTTGAGAAACACTGACTCAAAGGAATAAATATATACATTATCAATAACATAAATTTATAACCTGCAACACCACGTATGAAGACCTCATAGTGGTCAGACACCAGCTCAGGTCACCATCATAGGACTACAGCACCGATCCAACAGCAGAGTAACCCGACATTCAGGGACTCACAGGAGACATCTTCTCTGATGAGTCATTCACTTTCCCTTTTCTTCTCCATCCGGCCCTGACTGTTATAACGTGTTCTCCCGGCCACAACTCATCCCTGCAGAATTTACCACACAAACATCTTAGACTCTGCAGTTTTCCAGCACTTCCCTACCAATTCCTACCTGTGGTATGGGTGCCCCCATTAAGTAAGTAGGTAATAATGTTGCCCATTATTAAGTAGGTAGGTATTTAGACCCAAGTAGATAGGTAAAGTAGCTCCCTGTAGGTAGATAGGTAGGTATACAGCCCCGTATAGAATGTAGGCATAAATGCCCTCTGCAGGTAGGTATATAACCCCCTGTAGGTTTATATGACCCTTGTAGGTATACAGTCCCCTGTAGGTACATATGTCCCCTGTAGATATACAGCCCCCCTGTAGGTAGATATGCCCCCTCTAGATATATATGCCCCCTATAGGTCTATATGACCCTTGTTGGTAGATATAACCTCTATATATATGACCCCTGTAGGTAGATATGCCCCTGTAGGTAGGGCAGGTATACAGCCAACTCTAGGTAGAAATATACCTCCAGTAGGTAGATTTGCTCCCCTATATGTAGGTATACAGCCCCATGTAAGTAGATATATATCTCATGTAGGTAGATATGCCCTCTGTTGGTAGATATGACCCATGTAGGTAGATATGACCCCAATAGGAGGTTTAGCGCCTCCTATAGGCATATATGCCCCCTGTAGGTTTACAGACCCCTGTAGGTGGATATGGCCCCTGTAGGTTGATATGTCTCCTGTAGGTATATATGCACTCTCTAGGTGGATATAGCCCGTGGAGGCACATATGACCCCTGTAGATATATGTGCCCTCTGTAGGTAGATATTCCCCCTGTAGGTAGATAAAAGATGATACTCACCTCTCCTTGTTCCCCTGTCAAAGAGCTTGCTCTGGGAGCTAGCTTCAGGTGTGAATGGCATGATGTCATCACATCGCCTAGGTTCAATGTTGTCTTAACAGCATTAAGGGTCCCTGGGCAGAGCTGGGCACTGGCCCCTGTAGGTAGTGCATAGCCCCCTTTTAGATATATAGCCCCCTATAGGTAGGTAGGTACACAGCCCCCTCTAGGTATATAGCCCCCTGTAGGTAGACATCCCCCTCGAGGTATATAGCCCCCTTTTGGTACACAGCCCCCTCTAGGTATATAGCCCCTCCAAGGTACACAGCCCTCACCTAGGTATATAGCCCCACATAGGTACACAGCCTGCCCTAGGTACATAGCCTCCTCTAGGTACACAGCACCCCATAGATATATAGCCCCCTCTAGGTACACAGCCCCCGGGAGGTATATAGCCTCCTCTAGGTACACAGCCCCACCCAGATATATAGCCCCCCTAGGTATATAGCCCCCTCTAGGTACACAGCCCTACCCAGGTATATAGCCCCCTCTAGGTACACAGCCCTACCCAGGTATATAGCCCCCCTAGTTATATAGTCCCCTTTAGGTACACAGCGCCCCAGAGGTATATTGCTCCCCCCAGGTATGTAGCCCTCTCTTTTTACTCAGCAGAATGTAAGTAGATATAGCTGCTTTTAGAAAAAAAATTAAAATGCTACTCACCTTTCCCTGCTCCATCGCCGAGGAGCCAGCTCTGGGAGCTAGTTTCCAGCGTAAGTGGCGTACTATCATCACGTGGCCTACACCGGGACGTTGCTCCTGGTTTCTTCTAGACCGGAAGCCTACGAGCTTCTGGCTTAGGACATACTGTACAGCAGCACATGAGGCGTGATCATTGTACAGACCGTTATGTTTTGGTACAAAAAAATTCCAAACATTTTTTACTTTTCAAATTTTTGCTGCGCCGCCATTTTCTGCGACCAATAACTTTTTTGTACTAACATCTACGGACTTGAGTGAGGCGACATTTATTGCGGACTGAAGTGCACTTTTTATTGGTACCAGTTTGGATTACATGCAACTTTTTGATCAATTTTATTCCATATATAAGCATTTTTTACACTTTAGAACTTTTTTTTTTACTGTAACTTTGAGTCCCTCTAGGATACTTCACCACTATGATGCGGGCTCGTCTATACAGCCTCGTACATTGTACAGACAATGCATTACGGTACACAAAGATGGCGGCTTTACTACTTCCTGCCTCAGGCAATGAGTAGTAAAACGGAAAACATGGCGGTAACAGAAGCCTTCAGCCGGCTTGCAGCAGCTATGTTCAGTGATTGGGACACAGCGATCTCGCCGCTGATGTCCTGATTGGAGTGAGGAGCGATGCGGGACACTGTCTCTCATTCATTTAGACGCCGTGGCATGTTTATTTTTTTAAAACCATAACGAAAAACCTACATATTTGGTATAAAAAAAAATTGTATTGACCTGCAGAACAAAGTTAGGGTGCTTTCACACAGTGCGTTTTTGATGCATTTTTTAGTGCATTTTTGCAGAAATTCACAGCAATTAATACTGTGCATTTCTGCAAAAAAAAAAGGAAAAAAAGCACCAAAAATGCACTGTCTGAAAGCACCGTGAGCACACCTTTTATACTGATCAGTGAACTCCATAAAAGCAAATCCCCCACAAAAATGATGCAGTTGCATTTTTGCTACGTCCAATCCCACGTAGAACTATTTGGCGGTTTTCTAGTATATTCTATGTTATGGTCAAAGGCAACATTAAAAAGTACATCATTTCCTGCAAAAAACAAGCCCTCATAGATGAAAAAAGTAAAACGTTAAAGGGGTTGTCTCACTACATTGATTCCTCTCACCTCAGTTATGTTTTCTTGCTTTAATTTTGAATTCAGGTGCGTGTTTACTGGCTTCCACCAGGCTACAGTAAAAGCCAGGTCTGTAGCTATCGCAACCAGTACTGGCAGCTTATCAGGAGAGAGTAAACAGGTCTGTAGCTATAGCGACCAGTGCTGACAGCCTATCAGGAGAGAATAAACAGGTCTGTAGCTATAGCGACCAGTGCTGGCAGCCTATCAGGAGAGATCAGACAGGTCTGTAGCTATAGCAACCAGCGCTGGCAGCCTATCAGGAGAGATCAGACAGGTCTGTAGCTATAGCAACCAGGGGCCCCTTAGGGGGCAAGGCCTATCTAGTGAGGAGATCAAAGATCAAAGGTCTGTAGCTATAGCGACCAGTGCTGGAGCCTATCAGGAGAGATCGAACAGGTCTGTAGCTATAGCGACCTGAGGAGCTGATGCAGCCCATACAAGAGGGGATATCTAGGAATAGGTAGGTCACTGGTAATGGACACATATTGCAAAGTGACTTGTTTTTGCAAGATCTTTAACATAAAAAGCAGCGGATCCGTTGTGTGAACGGACTCCGTTAAGGCTTTGGAATAGCAGGGAGGAAAACACTATAACCAAAAATCTAAAAATTGCTGGATCATTAAGGGTTCTAATAGTATAAAGGAGAACACCGGCTTCCAGTGCAGAAGGAGATCCGATCAGAAATGATGTTCTTTATTATTATAATCATTATCATTTCTTATTGGATCTCCTCCTGGACTGGAAGCCGGTGTTTTCCTTTACACTGGTCCCTTCCAAGCGGTGGTTCTGCTTCGCTGTCTCCTCCAACTGGACGTTGCTTGGGATTAGGTGAGCTGACCACTATGTTTTGCTGTCTCTCATAAAGCAGTTTAAGGTTTATTCCCATCTATAGGCTATACGGTCACTTTATGTGCAGAGCCGTCTTAACAGCATTATGGGCCCCTGGGCAGAGCACTGCAGTGGGCCCTGCCGAAATACATGACATCACCCTAGGCCATGCCTCTTGCCACTCCCAAGCACACCCATCTTATCACGCCACTTATGTCTGGGCACCGGCAGCCTGCAGCCTATAAGACTGATTGGCAGGGCAGGGAGCATTAGGCTCCCTTCTCCAAACACAGTGTTACCGTAAATAAGCAAAGCCAACCAAGAGATCCAGGGTATGTTTTTTGTATTCCTCGGACAAACATACCCCACCTGGGGCCCCCATACTTGTGGGGCCCGCGGGCAACTGCCTAGTGTGCCTAATGGAAAAGATGCCCTGTTTATGTGTCGTGCATAGAGGGAACCTACACTGATCCTGAGAATAAAGGGGCCACAGCCCTGGTTAAGCTTTGCATCTTCTCCAAGTCTTTCTTGCACAGTGATGTTCCCGGCTACACGACTGTATGGGGGACTGCATTTGGGACCATTCACTTCAATGTGGCTGTGATGAGTTCCCTATGCTGCAGAGCAGTAAAAAAAACAGCAAGGGGAACACAATGCTAAACCAGTGGTGTGGACCCATCATTCTCATTATCTGTAGGGTCCCACATCAATCACAAAGTGTTGGCTTGTCCTAGCGATATGTCATCACTGTTAGATTGGACTATTCCTGTAAAGTCCTATCATTTAGTTGAGCCACTAATGCAGTCTCGCCCCACTCCTGCCATCAGGAACTATATCTCACTGTATAACTGAGGCTTGGTTCACATCTGAGTTGGAGCCTCCATTGAAGAGGTTCAAACAGGAACAAAAGGATCCATTTGACAACGGACTCCAGGGGCGTTGCTAGGGTCCCAAAACATCCGAGGCTCGGGCCCGAGTAGGGCGGGGTTCACACGGAATTTTTTGTGTCTCATTGTGAATGGGAGTATAATTTACAGAGAAAAACGCTTTGTACGTAGATGCTCAGGTGAAATATAAGTGATTACACTGCAGTTAGTTACATTTAGTGACTCACAGGAGGACGTCCTCTGGAAGAGTTGTTCTCTTCTCTTATTCTCCATTTGTCCCAGACGCCATGGAGTCGTTCTGCGTCCACAACTCTTCACTGAAAAAATGTACAAAACAAACTTCTTAGACTCCTCATTTTATCAGCATTTCTCTACAATTTCCTATCTCTTACAATACTCTCCCCTTTATAGTGCCACAAATGGTAATAATTACCCCTTGTAGGTAAATTATTTGCCCGGTAGCCAGGTAGTAGCCCCTTTAGCAAGTAGTTGCCCCTTAGCTAGGTTGCGGTCCCCTCTAGCCAGGTTATTAGCCCCTGTAGCCAGGTTACTGCCCTCTGCAACCAGGTTACTGCCCTCCGATAGCCAGGTTATGCCCCTGTAGCCAGTAATATGCCCCCCTGTAGCCAGTAATATGCTCCTTGTAGTCAGGTTATTAGTCCCCTGTAGCCAGGTTACTGCCCCCATAGCCAGGTAATATGCCCCCCTTAGCCAGTAATATGCCCCCTTAGCCACATATAATATGCCCGCTTTGCCACATATGCCCCCTTTGCCTCATATGCCCCCTTTGCCACTTATGCCCCCTTTGCCCACATATGGCCCCCCGGAGCCACATATGCCCCTTTAGCCACCATAGCCCCTTAGCCTTCATATTCCCCACTAAGCACTTTTGTCCATTATCGCATATGCCCCTGAGCCTCATATGCCCCCTTAGCCACATTTGCCTCCTGTAGCCACATATGCCCCCTGTGGCCCCATAGGCACATTTGCCCCCCGTAGCCACATATGCCCCCTTAGGCAAATATGCACCCCTCGCCACATATGCATCTGTAGCACATTTGCACCCTGGGGCCACATATGCCCCCTTAGGCCACATATGCACCCCTCGCCACATATGCCCTCTGTAGCCACTTATGCCCCCATGTAGCCACATATGCCCCCTGTAGCCACATATGCCCCCTAACCAACATATGCAACCTGTAGCGACATATGCCCATTAGCAGTGATATTCCCCCTTAGGACACATATGCCCCCTTCAGCCACTTATGACCCCCGTAGCACATATGACCCCTTGTAGCCACAATATGCCCCCTGTAGCCACTTTATGCCCCCTGTAGCCACATGTGCCCCTGTAGCCTACATGTGTCCCTGTAGCCACATGGCCCCCCTTTAGCCACATGTGCCACCTTAGCCTCATGTGCCCCCTCTTGCACATGTGCTCCCTTAGCCACATATGCCCCTCCCTTTAGCACATATGCCCCTTTAAGCTAATATAAATAAATAAAAAAAAACTACTTACCTAATGAGGCACGATCCGCGCGTCCAGGTCTTGCAGCTGGTGAACGCTGTAAGCGGTGTGATGTCATCACGCTGCTTACGCCGTCTCGTGGGACTCGGGGACCTACTGAGCCGCGAGAGGCTGCAGGCTTAGTGGACAGAAGCCAGTCGCTAGGGGGGTGATGAAAAGCGTTGAGCGCACGCCCCCTGCGACTCTGAGGTGTATGGGTTACGGTGCTTACCAAACCATACATAACAGGGGAGTATAGAAGGAAGGACGGGAAGACGATACTATCCTGCCTCCTCCCGACCTGACTGCGCGGCCGCTGTGAAACGGGTCCGCACTGTCAGAGAGATCAGTGGGGCTGGTGCCCGCACCAAGGATCGTTCAAGGCCTCAGCAGCGGTCTGGAGCCGGAACGAGATCTCGGGGCACATGGCAGATTCATTCGGGGCTCGTGCCACCGAATGAATCGGTACTAGCGACGCCCTGACAGACTCATAACTGCCCGAATGATGCCTATCAATTTCTATTCATCTGTTATGGTTCTGCTGTGGGGTCTGTTGTGAAAGACCAGAAAAATAGCTCATTCACAATATGCAGGCACCTTACTGGAAATCATGCTGAATGTAAGTTTTCCATAGGACACTGTCTGTGTTAGAATACCAGGAGATTTAGGTTGCTCTCGTACAGTGCGTTTTTGGTGATTTTTGCCGTTGATTTTTTGGCAGAGTTTTTTGTGCATCAATGATACAGCATTGATTGCACAAAACAAAAACGCAATACTTATATGCACCCAAAGATGCTCTGTGTGAAGCACCTTAAAAGAGTTGTCTCACTACAGGCTTTCAGCTCTACCTCAGTGTGGTCTGGAACCATTGGGATTTTTGAATTTCAGGGGCGTGTTTTGTTCTGCCTCTTCTCACTCCTCTTCCCCCTCCCATCAGCCACACAGACAGCTATCCTTCTTTACAAGCCGGGGGAAAGGGGGTTTGCTTCAGCCAGAGTTAACCTGTGTGTGCCTCTGCCTAGGTCCTGCTGCAAGTGACTCACTGCTGGCATCAGCTGCACTTTGCATGCTGTGCCGAGCTCTTGCTGCTCCTATACCACAGAGTCAGGAGACAGGAGAGGGTCGATCTATGAGTTGGAGAGGTCTGTCAAGCGGTGTATGCTAATTAGCACAGCAGGGGGATGCTATGGTGTTCCTATACCACATTGATTAGCATACAAATCTTCACTGATATCTCAAGAAACAACAAACAAAACTCAACCCTGTTCTGTGCATGTCCTCCCATCAGAACAGACACAGGGCAGCTGTGTATAGTGTGTTCTTTAATCACAGCAGAGCAGGGAGGGATATGAACGTTTCACATTGCCCCCCTGATCTGTTTACTATTAGTACATAGTCATAAGCTCACAGACACATCATGATATATAGCTAACACACTTCACTGCTGTCACATGCTACACAAGCATAGCTCACCTGCTGATGTCTCTCCCTCAAACTGTGTAGAGAGCAGAGTGGAGAGGCACACACAGGGTTAATCCAGGCAGCACAGCTACACAGGAACACCAAAAAGCCAGAGCTTCCTTCCCTGCACCACCCCTCTAGAAGCTTCACAAGTGCCTATATTGTGGGGGGGGATCTGTGCTGGACCTGTATTGAGAAGCTGATGAGTTACCAGCACTGGACAGCCAGTGTTGATATAGATCACAGGTTGGTGACTTAGTGATTTGAGGGCTGAAGCACTCCTATTATCCCGGTTAAACTCAAAATCAGGAGGACATGTGTAATAGAATCATCATATTGCAAAGCTGCCAACCTGCTTGTTTTTTAAAGATCTTTTAATAAATCAATCATTGTTGCGAGACAACCCTTTATAGAATTTAGCTTATTAGACAATAAGAGAAAGAAACATCATGTATCATAAACACGATACAAGTTACTGAATATGTTATATCCATGTTATACTGAAATGATACCAAAACTTTCTTTAAGAAAGCCGAAACCTCACCTGAGTGATGGGCAGCGAGCACAAGGCAGGGTCAGCAGGAAGAGAGGGTTCATGGTTCTGATAAATTGTGAGCCTGAAGGATGTGTCTGGTGAGGATGACGCTGTCATGATGGTTGTGACTGGTGAGGATGAGACTGACAATGAAGGATGTGACTGGTGACGGATGAGCCTGAAGGAGGTGGATGGTGAGGATGAGCCTGACAACTGAAGGATGTGATGGTGAGATGAGCTGACACTGAAGGTTGTGGACTGCGTGGAGGATGAGCTGACACTGAAGGATGTGACTGGTTGACGGGTGAGCCTGACACTGATGGATGTGGATGGTGAGGATGAGCCTGACACTGAAGGTTGTGATGGTGGAGATGAGCCTGATGGATGTGACTGGTTGAGGATGAGCTGGATCTGAACGATTGTGACTGGTGAGGATGAGGCCTGACACTGAACGATGTGATGGTGAGGATGAGCTGACACTGATGGATGTGACTGGTGAGGTGTGCCTGACATGAGGATGTGATGGTGAGGATGAGCTGACATGAAGATGTGACTGGTGGAGGGATGAGCTGACATGAAGGATTGGACTGGTGAGGATGAGCCTCTGACATGGAGGCTGGGGTTTTTATAATATATATTAGGGTATTTCGTAGACCCTGTCTGTGTGGTAATAACTGATGTTTTTTTGTTTGTAACGGTTTGATATTCTTAGTAATGGCTGAGTAAGGAGTTTTGTATGAAAGCGGATGTTTTATCTAAACAGGATCTCTGTAGATGGAATTAAAAATTTGTCATTGTTTTCTAAATGTTTATATTGAATCACTTTTTATATACAATTTTGCCTGTATTGTGTAGTTTATATATCTACAGTTAAAATCAGCAGTTTCATACAGTACATTATTTAAGCCCCACCTGCAGGTTTTTCTCCTTAATACAAAGCCCCATCTGCAGGTTCTTCTCTTGACATGAAATCAGAATAATACCTTCCCCGTTTTAGGTCAATTGGAACCAAAATACTTCTATTCACCCATAATGCAGAATTATGAGAGGGATAATTTTTAAAGCTATTTTAATTACTTTCTCGCAAAGTCTGAAGTTTCCTCCATTTTCATTAGTATTTGGCAGCTTTGCCCTTAAACTATAGGACATTAGGGTCAAACGTTTGTGGATCTTCACAGCTTCTCACAATAGTTGGTAGGTATTTTGGTCCATTACCTCCTGACGAACTGGGCTGGTCACTGAGCCATGTTTGGGGGTCTCTTGCTCGCTGAGCCACATGTTGGGTGGTCTCATTGCTCGCTTGGCATTTTCAGCTTTGTCCATTTAAATTTTCTATTTGGATTGAGATCGGGCTTTGTGAGGCCGCTCCAATACATGGACGGGGTTTTCTCCTTATGCCACTTTGTAACAGTTTGGCAGCAGCTTAGGGTCATTGTTCATTTGGAAAACCCATTTCTACCCAAGCTTTAACTTCGTTTTCTGATGTTTGAGATGCTTCAGTATTGACACATATTTAATCTTTCCTCAGGATGCATCTATTTTGTGAAGTGCTCCAGTACCTCTGCAGCAAAACAACCCTCACAAACTTGATGCTTTTTGGCTATAAGACTTACTTTGCTATTATTGTCCAATTGGCATTACATTTAATGGACTGTTCACCACCATTTTATGTGATGGGATATCGCTAGATATTCATCATAGTTTGATAGTGCATATCCACCTCTGGGCCCTGACCTGTCTCAGAAGAGGGCCCCAGAAGTTGCTTTCTTTAGAAGGAGGGCCAGTCTCGTTTGCGCTAATGACTTCTATTTGGACTCTTTGGGTGTTCCCAGTATAGTGGACCAATGTGTTCAGCTTGTGCCGGGATGTCGCATAAAAACAGAAACAGTGGAGATTGTGGTGTAAAGGGTGACTGGATTCTCTAACGTCTTGGTTCTGTATTCCAGGTTTGCTTGTCATCTGTTCACTCAAGATAACAGTCTGGATATTTTATTGCTTTTATGGGGCACTGGTTACAGTCGGATTTAAATATGAATACTCGGTCAAAGCCGACTGTGACCCGTGAGTGTAGACTGGACTAATCACTGTCGGCTTGCTCTTCCGAAACTACCGGTCATGTCATGTTAAGGATTTTCAATCAAAGCTACACGTTGCTAATGTAACTTTGCCTGTTTTTAGAATTTAGGGTCCTATACCTTGGCCTTGTGATTCTACCGGACAAATAAACTTATTCACTGATTCGGTTTTGATGGTTTCTGGCCATTTTTCTTATGGAATAAGCAAAAACGCTTGCAACCGATAGAATCCAATGTACCTCACAGTGTGTAGCACCGAACCACATTGATATGTGAATTTTTTCCCAAATATACGGAGATTGTGCATTGCATATTCAACCTATTACTTGGAGTAGACAATTATCTGTGAGATTGCACTGATAAAATCAGGTCAGGTCTCTAGTTTCATTTTTGCTGATAGTGTTCTTTGGGGTTATATTATAGAGGAGAGGAGTTGAGCTCTGTGATAATAGATTATATGTAGAGGAGATGGAGCTGAGCTCTGCCCCCCCCCCCGCCCCCCCACCCCCCCCGACCCCCCCTCTGATATATAGGGTTATATGATAGGAGGAAGAGTGAGCTGAGCTTGTGATATATAGTGGTTATATGATAGAGGTGAGGAGCTGAGCTCTGTGATTAATAGGTTATATGATAGAGGAGAGGAACTGAGCTCTGTGATTGATAGGGTTATATGATAGAGGTGAGGAGTGAGCTCTGTAGATATATATGGTGTTATATGATAGAGGAGCTGAGTTTGTGATATCTAAGGGCTATATGATAGAGGAGAGGAGTGGAGTCTGTGATATATAGGGTTATATGATTTAGAGGAGAGGAGCTGAGTCTGTGATATCTAGGGTTATTTGATAGAGGAGCTGAGCTCTGTGATATATAGGTTATATGATAGAGGAGAGGAGTGAGCTCTGGGTATCTAGGGTATATGAGAGAGGAGAGGAGCTGAGCTCTGGGATATAATAGGTTATATGTTAGAGGGGAGAGCTGATCTGTGATATATAGGGTTATGATGGATAGAAAAAAGCTAGGCTCTGTGAATATATAGGGATTATATGATAGAGGAGAGAACTAAGCTCTGTTATAAATAGGTTATATGAATAGAGGAAGAGGAGCTGTCGCTCTGTGATTATAGGCTTTATGTGTATCTAGGAGGGAAGCTAAGCTCTGTGATATATAGGTCTATATGATAGAGGAAAGGAGCTGTGCTCTGTGATATATAGGGTATATGATAGAGGAGGGAAGCTGAGCTTGTGATTTTTAGGGTTATATGTTTGAGGAGAGTAGCTGGGGGGAAGTTCTGTGTATATAGGGTTATTTGATGGAGGAGGGAGCTGAGCTTTGAGAGTTATAGGGTTATAGATTGTTAGAGCAGAGCGGAGATGAACTTTGTGATAGTAAAGGGTTAGTGATAGAGGAGTAGAGCTTTGTGATATATAGAGTTATATGACAGTGGAAGAGGAGCTGAGCTTTGTGATAGTAGGGTTTATATAATAGAGGAGAGGAGTTGAGTCGATGATTATAGGCTTATTTGATTAGAGAAGAACTGCAGGCTCCGCTCGATTTTATCGGGTTAAATGTCTAGAGGACGCCGAGCTCTGTGATATTAGGGTTTATATATCTATCTACACGGATATCTTGGTATAGGATCTTTCAGGCTTACAGATCCAATTAATATCCCTTCAATGCGGACACAAAAAAAATGTATAAAAAGCTTGATTTACCAAAACTCTGGGTTAATTAAAAAAAAATTTTTTTTATTAAAGCTTTGAAAAATTTGCATATACAATAATCTCTCTACGCGTTCGCAGACTCTAAAAGTAGCTCATTCAGGAGTTGTACTATACTTTACATAACCACCTATTTATACCAATATACATAAAAAAACAATCAATATGTGGCACGCCATCACCTAGATTACCTCTTCAGTATTCTCGGTTCCCGGGTTCCGTTCCGGATGCTGACATGATTTTACATCACTTCGCCCTTACTATTTAACCGAGCCACTTCGCACTTATTAGCATGCTCTAATGCCCACGAAAACATCCGTATCTCAAACTGACGTTTCTCATTTCAGGACTATTTTATTAATTATAATCTCTTTGTACTTGTTAAGCGAAAGGGGCTTAAAGTATCAGCTTAAAGATCCCACAACGTTTCTTTATTAGTCATACCTGTAACCTTTTAGGTATGGATTCTGGGAACAAAAAATCTATGGGTTGTACTGAACTTTTATAGTTGCCATCCCCATGAACTTTTCCAATAAGTCTAGGCACATATATATTTGCTTTTTCTTCTTATACTGAACTGTGATTATTCCATTCTTAGTGAGAGTTGCGTGGTGGTTTTGCCCACATATTGCTTTCCGCGTCATCAGTTTATTAGGTAATTACAAAACAAGAACTGCAGGACAATCCATGTCTAATCTTAAACTTTCTTGTGTTGGTGGGTAGAGGCTGAAAGAAATCCCCTTCTATAACTTTACACAGATTTGCAAATGGGGAATTACATGAGACCACTCCTTTTGGTTCAGATTCTAATGAGTCCTGTCGTTTGCACTCTTTCGGATATTTCTGTCTTGAGGGGGCCAGATATTTTTAGGTGGCTGCCCTACGTAGATAGTTGAAGCTGAGCTCTGTGTTATATAGGGTTATTTGATGAGAGGAGAGGAGCTGAGGCTCTGTGATATATAGGTTTTATATGATAGAGGAGAGGAGCTGAGCTCTGTGTTACTATTGAGTTATATGATTAGAGGAGAGGAGCTGAGCTCTCGTGATATATATGGTTTTATATGATAGAGGAGAGAAGGAAAACTGAGATCTGTGATTTATAGGGTTATTTGATAAAGGAGAGGAGCTAGAGCTTTTGGTGTATTTAGGGTTATATAATAGAGGAGTGAGATAGCTGCGCTTGTGATATATAGGGTTATATGATAGAGGAGAGAGAAGCTGCGTCTGTGATATATAGGGTTATATGGTGTAGAGGGAGAGGAGCTGAGCTCTGGTGATTATATAGGGTTATATGATAGATGATGAGGAGCTGAGATTGAGATTTATAAGGGTTCTATGATTACCGGAGAGGTGTGGAGCTCTGTGAATCCTCTCGTGCTTCGATCAGGTAGTAATACCAATTTACAAGCTCTTTTTTAAATGAAGAGAGAAAAGGGAACATTCCCCTTTCTGGGCTGTGCCTAGTTTTTATATGATCTAAGATCTTCATGTTCTGGGATTACATTTTCCAATCATTTTTTTGAAAATTTTTTTATCTATACAATTGATTAAATACATGGTACCTTGTCCATAAAGTATGTATTCAGCGTGGAATGTCCCGCTCTCCGGAACCGCCCGAACCAGAGCGGAAGTTTTTCCGTTCCTCCTACTCTCTCACGCCCTGAGCTGTGAGAACCACTAATCCAATGCGCATGCTCCCTGCCATACACACGTTGGAATCTACTAGCTCGCTCAAAGGAATTAAATACATAATGACCACCTAACATTCTGATATTTCTTTTATAAATTATCACTAGATATAAAAAAAAATTGAAACTTTTTAAAACTTTTATCTCTCTAATGAATTTCTTACTTTTTTCTTTGTTATTAAAAAACTTTAGCTGATGAGTTCCTCTACTTCATTAAGCCCATATGGGTGATTATTTAAAAGTAAATATCCAATATACTCCTTTTTGATTTGATTGAAAACCTGTCCACTTTTATCTTCCTTGATGAATTCTAAGGTTTTGTATTTTTAAATGTATTTTTCCCTTCTGGGT
This sequence comes from Phyllomedusa bahiana, assembly GCA_025379985.1. Taxonomy (NCBI): domain Eukaryota; kingdom Metazoa; phylum Chordata; class Amphibia; order Anura; family Hylidae; genus Phyllomedusa; species Phyllomedusa bahiana. Next base: position 48,447 of record JAODAL010026881.1, read on the forward strand.
TTTTTCAGGGCCTTTCCCAAAAGGGCGGGCGGGGGGGCTTCGCCCGGGGGCCCGACCTCCGCTCACTGGGGGGGCGCCGCCGGCTCCCCCCGCCCCGGAAAAGCCCCGGGTTTGCGCGCCTTTTTTAAAACAGCCGGCAGACCCATGAGCAGCTGCACGCATGTTGGCAGCGAGGGAGGGGGCAGGACGGATCGTTCCCCCCCTGACTCCTCCCCTGTATCAGGCGCGGGGGGCACAACTTTCACGTCCCCCTGTGACCCGATCCCTGGGCCTCGCTCTGCGTATGGACAAGGGGGGGCATTACGGGCAACAAGGGCATTACTGCTCACGAGGGATTACTGGCTAAAACAGGGGCATCTCGGCTAAAAGAGGGCATCTACTGGCTACGGGGGCATCTGTGCTGATAAATTGAGGCTCAAAAATGTTTGTTTTTTATTTTTACAATGAGATTCAGGCCCAAAAAAAGAGTCATGGCCTGGGACGATGGGAAAGAAGAAAACTCTTCAGGGTTCCTGTAAGTGCCGAATGAAACTTTACTTATATTCGCGATCTGTGTACAATTAGAACACACTGTTTCAGTATGCCGGTAATATTGGTTGTAGTATAATGGTTTATACCAAAATGGCATTTTGTATTATTGGGTCACAGGGGGTGGGTGGTTATATGTGGTAAATTTGGTGTACAGTATATTCGGTCACATTTTTGGGGTTATATGGGTCAAAGTGTCGCAGTATTCGGTCACTAGTGGGTGATTGGGGCCCTTGGGGTGTAGCGGTGCTATCTGGTAACTGTTGACTATTATTTATATTTTATTCTACACATTGTTAAAGCTTGTTGTTATTTTAGATTTGGTTGAGGTGATGAAAAGTGTGCATTATGTTATGGGAGGGGGGGGGGGGGATTTCTTCACCTCGCCCTAGTGATTTACCTAGAATGCCCTGGGGTGTTCTTCCGACAAATGTCTGGGAGGACATAATCTTACTATTTTTTTTTTAATTTAAACCTTGGTTGTTATGCGCTGAGACAGCTTGTGATGTTTTTTCCACATATTGTTTTACTGCAAACACTAATCAAAAAAATGACATAATCGTTTTTCAAGAAGTTTATTCAATTTCAAAATTTTTTTAGTGGAATTGATTTAAAATTTTCCCCCCTCTTGAAATCCACGGGTTTTTACATGTGGGAAACACTATAAACTCCCATTTTTTTCCCCTTTTTCATCCTCAAATGTTTCCTTTTTATCAATTTTTTGGCGTGATGGAGCAATCATATTCTTCAAACTTTGTGCTCGCCCATAGGTTATCCTGGGTCTCTCTGTAATCTGTGACTGTAATATAGAGTCTGATTTCAGAATCTTTCAATGTTTTCCAAAAATTTTTTAAGATCCCTAGTTTTGAAGAAAAAGACTAAGAATTATTCTTATAAATTTCTGGGGCTTCTTTTTTAAGGATCCCGAGATATCCTTTTTTTTTGGGTTTTTCCTGGCCCCTTTCTTTTTGCTTCTTTTACAAGGACCAGGAACCCTTTTCAATTTAAACCCTTCCCGCCAAAAAGTTACCGTCTTTTTAGTCCTGAAAGTACGTTTTTCCGGGTCCTCCGGAAATTGGGCCAAAAGGCACTTTCAGCCTTTCCAAGTGATTACTTAATGAAATGAACATAATTGTTCACAGTTTTAAAATATGTTTTTGTACAAATTTTTCCTTTTTCCTGATATAGGCTTAAATCCAAAAATTGGATTTGCATATTGTTAATTTCTGATGTAAAAGGATTCCTGCTGAATTATATTTAAAAGCCAAAAAATTTTTGTGCATTCTTTTTTTCCTTTTAAATATATATTAAGTCATCTATAAACCCCCTTTTATAAACAAAAATTGGACTTTATTATTGTGTCTGAAAAGGGTATACAGTTTCCTCCAAAGGGTCCCATAAACAAAGGGTTGGGCCCCAAAGGGCTATCCTCGTCCCCATCGCCGTGCCAACCTGCTGATGGTAGTGAACTCCATCATACTCAAAATAATTATTTTTAAGAATAAACTGCAGACCCTCCAGGAGAAAGATCTTTTTCCTCTGAAAGGTTTTTATCGCTATCCAAATATAGGCTGACCGCCTGGATACCTCGAGAGTGTTCTATATTAGAATATAGTCCAACTACATCCATAGTAAGGAAGACAAATGTATCCTCCCATTCCTTACCAACTAATTCTCTGATGATTATCTAATCTTTTAGATACTACCATGATGAACATGTGGCTGCAGATGGATATCTATATATTTGGAAAGGTTTGACAGGGTGGAGTCTATCCCGGAAATAATGGGTCTCCCCGGAGGATTCTCCACATCCTTGTGCACCTTTGGAAGGTGATAAAAGAAAGGATTTCTTGTTCTTTTTATATATAAAGCTTCTTTTTTGACTAATAATTCCCATAGATAAAACCAAATTTATAAACTCCAAGAATTTAGTTTGCAAATCCAAATATACCTTATTGTCTTCTATGTGATAATAAAAAGAATCTTTAAAATTTAAATGCTTTTCCCTTTTTTTATTTATCCGGCCTGTATCACATGGTCCCCCCCTTTTCAGCTTTTTATTGTAATGTTCGTATTATTTTTTAAATATTTTACAGCCCTTTTTTGTATTGTTGTCAAATTTCCTTTATGAGGAATTTTACTTTTTATTTTTTCTCAATCGTCCTTAAACCCTTTTTTAAACAATCCTATATTGTTTCCGAATTGGATAAAAATTTTCATTGGGTAACCAATTTATTCCCTATACTTTGGCTGTTCTCCAATGTATCATCCTTCCATTTTTATTTTTATTTTTTTGTATAGAAAAAAAACTGTTTGGGGGTTTAATTTTCTAAAAATTACTTCTGGGGCCCTGGGGGAACCTCCAAAGGGTTTTAAGGGCGTTTTTTCCGGACAGAATTTTTTAAACCCCTTTTTTGGGAGTAAAATTCCAAACCCTCTTCTGTACAAAATTTTGTTTTAAAAGTTAAAAAATCTTACTGGGTTAGAACCTATTTTCTTTCTGGTCTGTTTTGTTTGGGATCTGAACTTTCGACTACTCTGGAAGCCTCTAGTTCCTCTTTTTGTAATTTTCGCTTTCTTACCCTCCCTGACTGTGTTATGGGAGTTAAGAGAATTTTCTCCGTTACAGATTGAAAAATTTAGGGATTGGGTTTTAAACCTAAAAAAGATTGGGGTAAGGGAATTGGCTTTAAAATAGGATCTTCCCCCTAAATTTCCCGTAAAAGGATTATTTACTTTAAGAAGGGGGAAAAATCCCCTCCTTAAGGAAAAGGAACCAAAAATTTGGTCGGGGGAGGGTTTTAAATTGCCATTCAACCTCACTGACTGTTTTGGGGATAAAGCAATGGGTTTTCCCCCTAACCATTGCTTTATGCAAAAAAATTTGTGAGGTCCCGAATGGGCAAGTAAACCCTCACAACCCGGGCCAATTTTTTGGTTTCCCTCCTTAAGGAGAGACTTTCCCCTTTTGAAGCCCACCTTTTTGCCTCTCAACCCCCGCCCAAACCCTAATTTTACACTGGGACTTACGGGGGGGCCAAAAAACCCCGAAACAGCCCTTTTTGTTAGTTGAACTTTAACGGTTTGGCCCCAAATGCCCCATTTTCCAGCCCTTGAAATAGGAAAATACATCCAAAAGTGCGCTGTGGTGCCCCACTCTTTTCCCCATAAGCCTTGTTTTACTTAATAATACAGGAACTCATCAGCTAAAGCTTTTTAATAACAGAGAAAAAAGTAAGAAATACATTAGAGAGACAAAAGTTTTAGAAAGTTTCAATTTTTTTTTTTTAAAAATTCTGGGGAAAATTTAAAAAAAAAAAACCCAAAAATTTTAGGGGGTTTCATTTTTTTTAAAATTCTTTGGAGCGAGCGATTTAGGGCCCTCCGGCTGTTGTATGGGCAGGGGAGCAAGGGCGCTTGGGGTTTTAGGGGGTCTCACAGTCAAGGGGGAAATGACGTAGGAGGAAACTTCCGCTCGGGTTGGGGTTCCCCTGTTCCGTAGAGGGGGCGCCCTTCCCACGCTAAATTTCCCAAACATTAAGGACAAGGTAAAAATTTTTTTTTTTAAATCATTTTTTGTTAAGATAAAAATAAAATTTCAAAAAATGGTATTGGGAATTTTTGTCCCCGGAAAAAGGAAATCTTTAAACCCTTTAAAAAGAAACAGGGGACAAGCCCAAAAGGGGAATTTCCTTTTTCTCTTTCCTTCATTTTTAAAAAAGGATTTTTTTAAAATTTTTTTGGCAATTCCCTTATTTATAAAGACACGAGGGGTTTTTGGCAAACGTTTTTTGGAGCCAAAAGGTTTTTAAAAAAACCCTTTTTTTGAAGTATATGCATTTTAAAAAAAATTAAACAGTTTTCAAATGGGAAAAGGAATTTTCCCCGCAAATTTGGAATTTAAAAACTTTTTATAAAAATTTTTCTTAAGAGTATTCCTTCAAAAAAAGGTTTTTTGGGAAATAATCTATTACCTCTTTTTTTTTTGGGTTTATTATTTCCCACCCCCAAATTTCGGGGGGGTTTAAAGAAACCCAAAAGGGTTTTTGGAAAAAAGGTTAAAAGTTTTTCTTTTTGGGTAAACCTAACAGGGGGGAAATAACCTTTTATTAAATTTTGGCCGTAAACCCCCATTTTGGGGCCCTTTTTTTTTTTTTTTTTCTGGGTTTGGGGCACTATTTGGGTAATTTCCCGTGTATACGGTTTGGGACAAAAAATTTCGCCAATTAACCCCCACCAAATTTCCAAGGGACACCCCCTTCCCGTGCCCAAATTTAAAATTGAACACTATTAATAGGACAAATAAAATGGGGGATAAAAAAATTTTAACCCCAGAGGTTTTTTGGTGGAAAAATACTGCAAAAGAGACAAAAATTTTTTTTTTAAATTAATTTAAAGAAAATCCAAATTAGGAATCAAATCAACAATGGATGGAAAAATTCCTATCATTTTATTGAAAGACAATTAATTTCCCAAAAAATTTTAAAGTAATAAACCTTTTCCTTTGGGGAAATTTTGGAAAAATTTTTTTTGATAAGAAATCTGGCCCGGGATACTATAAATAATTGTTCAATGAACCTTATGAAATTGTTTTTTTAAAAATAACAAAAAATTTAAGGGAAAAAATCTGGGGGAAATTTTAAAATTTTTCAAAGGTTAATTTTTAAAAAAGAAAAATTCCCCCTTACAATTGGAATTTATAAAAAAAAACTTTTAAAAACCTTCTGGATAGAAAAAGAGCGGGGAAAAAATGTAAAAAACAGAGGGAATTTTCCAGGATAGAAAAAAATAAATCCAGAAAAGAAAAAGGGAAACAGTGATTTCCTTTCCCACAAAAGGCCCCCCGGGCGGTTCAAAAAAAAAAACCCGGGAAATGGGTTTCTTTTAAATTAAAAAAATGGGAAAAAAAATCCCCGAAAACCGGTTTTCCTACGGGTTGGTTAGAAATAAAGGATTAACTAATTCCAGACAGAGTGCTACTCCAAGGGTTAAAAATAAAATAAACACACCCATTCTATCTATAGGAAATAAAGGTCCAAAAGATACACGTACATATAAAAAAAACAAAGGTCCAAACAAGTCAGTTTCAATGGACCTGGCAAATTTCACTACACACGAGAATTCTTTAGAAACAAAAAAATCTTTCAACATCTCCCAAAATTAAATTTTTTTTTAAAGCTTAACCCCCCAAACCCAAAACCCCAAACCTACCACAAGGGTGGTAAAAATAATTCCCTAAATTTAAATTACAGATTTAAAAGAGGAAATAAATAAACCTTCGCCCAATTAAACCCTTCCCAATCTTTTTTAGGCTTAAATCCAATACTAAATATTCAATCTGAAAAGGAAAAAATTTTTCTTAACCCCCAAAAACATGTCAGGGACTGTAAAAAAGCCCCCAAAAAAAATTAAAAAAAAAAAGAAAAAAAGGAAAAAAGAAGGCCCCCTTCCCCGAAGGTTTTGTTTTTGAAAAAATTTAGGGTTCCCAAACAAAACAGAACAGAAAGAAAAAAAGGTTTTAACTCCCCCAAAAAATTTTTTTTTCCCTTTTAAACAAAATTAATAACCCCCAAATTTGATAAAGGGTTGGCACTAGTCCACCCAAGGGCCCAAAAATACAGTTCCATTACCCGAGCCCATCCCCAGAGGGTTTTTGTAGGGGAAGGGCCAAAGGGTAAAATAAAATCCCCCAAAAAAAACCGAAACCCCTTTTTTCCCGGGAACCTTTTTTTTCAAAAGCTTTACCCAAAATAAGCGGGCATATAAACAAAACGGGGGCAGGGAAGAGAGGGCCCCCTTTAGAGGCTCTGACGGGGCCCCTCCCCCCTGCTCCCGGGTGTTTTTTATCCCGCATGATGTTGTAAAGCATTGAAAAAAAAAGAAAGGGAAAAAAATTTCGGGGAGTGCCGCTACATTCTTTTATTTTTGCAAAAAAAAATTTAAAATACAGAAGAGATTGAAATTGGGTAACCCCCCAAAAGGTTAAAATTCTTTTCCTCCCCAAATTAAAACCCTTTTGGAGTGTTCACAGACCTCCAGAAGTTAAAAATAGAAAATTAAAAACCCCTCCCCCCCCAAAAGGGGGGAAAAAAATTTTTTTATTTCAAAAAAAATAAAAATAAAAATAGGAAGGGTATACATTGGAAAAAACCCGCCCTAATAAAAGGGAATTAAAAATTGGTAAATAACCCCCGCGACATTTTATCCCCAAAATTTGGGGCCCCCCAAAAGGGCACTAAAAAAGGATTGTTTTAATCAAAGGTAAATTTGGGCGACTTGAAGAAAAATAAAAAAAAACACCTTAAAAGGGAAAAATTTGACCACCCAAAAAAAAAAGGGCTGTAGAATCTTTAAAAATAATACGAACATTATAATAAGAAATGCTGATAAGGGGGATCCATAGTGATACAGGACACGGATAAATATAAAAAGGAAGCATTTAATATTTTAAAGGATTCTTTTTATTATCACATAGAAGACAATAAGGTATATTTGGATTTGCAAACTAAATTCTTGGAGTTTATAAATTTGGCGTTATCTATGGGAATTATTAGTCAAAAAGAAAAGAAGCTTTATATATTAAAAGACCAAAAATTCCTTTCTTTTATCACCTTCCAAATGTGCACAAAGATGTGGAGAATCCTCCGGGGAGACCCATTATTTCAGGGATAAACTCCACCCTGTCAAACCTTTCCAAATATATAGATATCCATCTTTCAAACCAAAAATTTTTAAACACTGGCTATCTCTGAAAAATTCAGATTTAGATTTAAACAAAAATTAGTTTGGGAAGGAATGGGAGGATCAATTTTTTTTTTTAAAAAGGTTTTATTGGACTAATTCTAAAAAGAACACCTCGAGGTATCCAGGCGGTCAGCCTATATTTGGATAGCGATAAAAACCTTTCAGAGGAAAAAAAGATCTTTCGCCTGGAGGGTCTGCAGTTCATTCTTAAAAATAATTA